>JANZXP010000194.1:4061592-4081960 GCA_027576715.1 Erythroxylum flavicans
ATTATTAATTATTTAATAAAATTTATTATGTTAAATATTATTCTATTCTATTTAATATATTAATTCTATTTAATATATTATTATAACTTGGTCACAATTCGTATTACGAAAAATTATTTAGGGTATATTAGGTAGTTTATATTTATTAGTTCACGTTCCATCCTAAACCTTCTAAATCGGAGGTTTCTTATTTTCACTGTTTAGGATGGAATGGAACGTAACATAAAACTCTCCGTTTTCATCCCATCTCATTTCATTCCATTATAAAACTTTATTCCAAATGATGGAAGTGAGTTACGTTCTATTCTATTTCATCCTCAACCATTCAACCAAACCCAGCCTTAAGAAGAAGGACCATGTTTGGCATCTAGGATTAGCATAACTTGAGACTCGAATAGGGGATAGTTTCGCCGTAGGCTTAAGTATGAATTAAACTAAGAAAAGTTATCCCAAATAGAAAATAAAGCCTATTTGAATTAAGGTTATCCAAAATTGGACAGAGTTACTCTAAACCGTGTATTCCAAACTAGACTAGGTTAATATTAATTTAATTCCAAACAAAAATTTAAAATTATTTTAAATTCTAATTTGAATTAATTATTTTTTATTAGATTAATATTAATAATTAAATTGATAATTAATTGAGGTTTAAAAATATTATTTTTAAAATTATATTTAATTAAATTGCAATTAGATTAGAATAATAATTAAGTTAATTCCTTTAAAGTTAAAAAAATATTTTCTCAGTTTAATTAAACAATATTTCTTAACTAAAATTATTCATTTTAATTTAATCGAGATAAATTAAAAATATTTTTTTGATTAAGCTTTAAAATATTTTTATTTATTATACCCTTAACAATCAAGAGTATCCATAAAAACTAGATTCTTCCGAAGCTAATAAGAAACATATAAGACATCCATGTTCTAACAATTTCATCATGTATTTTGATTTGCAATGAATTACTGCTTTTAACAGTATGTTCTTCATCAACACCCAAGACAGTACTGTTACATTCTTTTAATGATCATAACTACTCTTACTAAAAGTCAAATGATAAGAAGCAACAATGTATATTACCTACTAATTTGCAGAACCAAAATCACTCACAATCAACACATCACAACCTCCTCCATCCTCTTCGTCGAAACTTTCTTAGACTGGATCGATGCTATAGACTTTTTTCTAATTCTTTGGACTATAGAGCATCTTTCCCATCATTAACAAAACTAATCTCTCTATCATATAATATAATATAAATAAAATTCTCATATAAATTAGGTAAAGAACACAAAACGATTATGACTTGATCCTCAAGATATCCAAATGCTTCTGTTGATACCAACGGTTCATAAATGATTTCTTCTAGTACTTACTTTTAAGTCATTTCAATAAAAACACTCATGTTTGTTTAATTAACGACCTTTCTCAACATCTCGTCACCCAAACTCAACAATATTATAGTGCCTTTGACAGAAACTCTTTCTTCTCCAATTTGTTAGGTGGCTTCCTCCCATTCGGGAAACTCACCACATAATTAAAAACAAGAAAAAAGGTTAAAGCAGCAGCTACACATGGGCTACTACTGGTTGCTGGCACAACTTCTGCTGCTTGAAGGCATATATAAGGCCTCCTTTAGTGAGTTTAAAAGATCACAACATAACAGAGAGACAATAGAGAAATATAGAGAGAAAATTGGGTTGTATTTTTAGGGTCTTTTCTTAAAAGGAGAGTGACAAAATAGTGAGGAAAAATACTTTTGGGTATTTTTGGGAAACACTTTTGTGTGTCATTACTTTGGTTTTAGCTCAAGAAAATTATTGTACCCCTAAATTTAATTTAGGGAAGTCTCTCTTTATAAGCCTACTATTTTTAGTGGAAGAAGTGAATTGGAGTTTGTGGATGTAGCCCAAACGTTTTGGGTGAACCACGTTAAATATTACGTGTCATTTTTGTGGTTGATTATCTTTATTATTCCGCATTTCGGTGCCAGTGAGCCCAACAAGTGGTATCAAAGCCAAGATTATTCCTAGTATGATATGTGGTTGTAGCATTGTCTGATCTTTTACATCAGAAAAGAATTACTCTTAGAGTCTACGATAGGAGTACTATTCATACGTACGAGTACTATTCATTTGTACGGGGGGACTATTCACGTGAAGGTACTGTTCATACATACAGTTACTGTCTATCTGTATGGCGAGGACACTGTTCGTATTTCATTAAGGTGATCTACCACAATTGTGCTGTAACACCCCCTCACCGTAGGGTACGCACCGGGACGCCCGTAGGTCATTCTGATACATATCCTATGTTAAGGGAGTGCTAAAAAATCACAGTTATTCACAATTAAACCGGGAAATGTCATGAATGCATGTATAGTCATTTACATGTGCAAAAATTCACTATTCGCTATTCATGTGCATAAATGAATGCATGAACAAAGCAAAACACTTTTACACATTCCTAACCCGTTCCAAATTACCATTTTACCCTTCCTATAGGTGAGGGGAAGTTACATGTGCCTTCCTGATATTTTACTTTTATCAATCTGGTCAAGTAAAATAACTTGTTATTGCCAGTTTTGGAGACATACAGTTCCTTAATCAGTTGTCAAGTATGGGCATCAAGTACGATGATGAGGTACTTGCTCTTACGGTACTGGCAACTCTCCCAGAGTCATGGGAAACCTTGAAGGTTTCAATTACGAATTCTGCTCCAAATGGTATGGTAAACATGGAGACAATCAAGAGTGGCATTCTAAATGAAGAAATGAGACGACGATCGCAAGGATCAACTTCTTCACAGTCAGAAGTCTTGGTCACAACGATGATGAGGAGGAGAGAAGATAGAGGCCAGAGTGGTAGAGATAAGAGCAGAGGCAAATCCAACAAATTTGCAAACGTGGAGTGTAATTACTGCAAGAAGAAGGGGCATATCAAAATATTTTACCGAAAGTTCCAAAAGGACCAGAAGAAAAACAAAGGCAAAGAGACGAAAAAGGAAGATAGCAGTGATGGTGAAACAAACTCAATAGGTGAGTTTAATATTATCTACGATAATGATATTATCAATTTCACAATCCAGGAAACTACTTGGGTGATTGATAGTGGTGCTACCATTCATGCGACATCGAAGAGAGAACTTTTCTCATCTTACACCCCTGGAGATTTTGGTGTTGTAAAGACGGGAAATGACAACTTATCAAAAGTTATAGGCAAAGGTGATGTGTTCTTGGAGACCATGAATGGGACGAAACTGACATTGAGAGATGTTAGGCATGTTCCAAATATGCGCCTGAATTTGATTTATGTAGACAAGCTTGATGGGGAAGGTTTTTGTAATACTTTTCATAATGGCCAATGGAAGCTCACAAGGGCTCATTGGTGGTGACGCAGGGCATGAAGCAGTCAAAGTTATACATGACCTATACGAAGCTCTCCCAGTAAGTTGTGAATGTTACGGAAAATAATAGCAAGATCAAGCTATGGCACAGACGTTTAGGCCACATGAGTGAGAAGTCAATGACACGTTTAGTCAAGAAGAATGCCTTACTAGGATTGAACCACATCTAATTAAAGAAATGTGTTGATTGTCTGGCAGGAAAGCAGAACCGAGTTACTTTCAAAAGTTCCCCTCCTTCCAGAATGAAGAATGTATTGGATTTGGTACACTCAGACTTGTGTGGACCAATGCCAAGGTCACTTGGTAGTGCTCAATACTTTGTGACTTTTATCGATGATCATTCACGAAAAATATGGGCGTATACTCTGAAGTCAAAAGACCAAGTGCTAGATGTGTTCAAACAATTCGTAGCCTCTGTTGAGAGACAAACTGGGAAGAAACTCAAGTGTATCTGAACAGACAATGGCAGAGAATACGCTGGACCATTTGATGTTTAATGCAGAGAGCATGGTATTCGACATCAGATGGCACCTCCAAAAATGCCGCAGTTAAATGGACTAGCTGAGAGGATGAACAGGACTTTGATGGAGAGAGTTAGACGTCTACTCTCACATTCAAAGTTACTTAAGATGTTTTGGGGTGAAGCCTTACTGACAGCAGCATACGTGCTGAATCATTCACCTTGTGTTCCATTACAGTAGGAAGTTCCAAAGAAAGTATGGTCAGGAAAGAATGTTTCCTATGATCATTTGCGGGTATTTGGCTGCAAAGCATTTGTACATATCCCAAAGGATGAGAGAACTAAGCTTGATGTCAAGACAAGACAATATGTATTCATTAGTTATGGCCAAGACCAATTTGGCTATAGATTTTATGATCCAGTTCAGAAGAAACTCTTAAGAAGTCGTGATGTTGTGTTTGTTGAAGATCAAACCATTGAAGATGTTAACAAAGCACAAAAGGATGCAATAGAGTCTAATGGTGATTTAACAGATGTAGAATTTAATCCTCCAAAACTTGTGCCAAGATAAGTTAAAGATATGATCCATAATGAGAGATCTGGCGAAGATGATGCTCCTACTGAGATTGAATCAGATGAAAATGGTGTTCACGCTCAACCACCAGCGCCTGTAGCTTTTCCTGTTCCAAAAAGGAGATCTAGTAGAATTTGAAGACCTTCTACTAGATATCATACTGATGAGTATGTGTTGTTAACTGATGAAGGAGAACTTGAGAGCTTTGAAGAAACTATGGATAATGAATACAAGAAGAAATGGATCGAGGCTATGCAAGATGAGATGAAATCCTTGCATAAGAACAAAGCATTTGAGCTGATGGACTTGTCAAAAGGCAAGAAAGCTTTAAAGAATAGATGGGTGTACCGGATCAAGCATGATGAAAAGGGATTGCATCCAAAATTCAAAGCAAGATTGGTTGTCAAGGTATTCGTCCAAAGAAAAGGCATTGATTTTGAAGAAATTTTTTCACCGGTGGTGAAAATGACATCCATTTGTATAGTGCTAGGATTAGCAGTGAGTCTCAACCTGGAGGTTGAACAAATGGATGTAAAGACTGCCTTCCTTCATGGCAATTTAAAATAAGAAATTTATATGGAACAAATAGAGGGTTTCAAGGAAAAAGGAAAAAAGGACTATGCTTGCAAACTAAAGAAAAGTTTGTACAGCTTAAAACAAGCACCGAGACAGTAGTACAAGAAATCCGAGTCTATTATGGGGGAGCAAGGATACAAAAAGACGAATTCTGATCATTGTGCTTTTGTCCAGAAATTCTCTGATGATTTTATCGTCCCTTTACTCTGCATGGATGATATGTTAATTGTTAGACAGAATGCTTCAAGAATTGATGGCTTGAAAAAGGAATTGAGTAAGTCTTTTTCTAGTCTTAGGTCTAGCGAACTGGATTCTAGGCATAAAGATGATCAGAGATATAAATGCTAAGAAATTGTGGTTATCACAGTAGAAGTACATTAAGAAAGTGCTTCAAAAGTTCAATATATAGAACGCTAAAGTGGTTAGTTGTCCTCTTGCTAATCACTTTTGATTAAGTTCGAAGCAGAGTGCTTCCACAGAAGAAGAGAAGGAAGAGATAGAGCAAATTCCATATGCCTCAGCTGTTGGTAGTTTAATGTATGCTATGGTATGCACACGGCCAGATATTGCTCACTCAATTGGAGTAGTAAGTCGGTTTCTTTCAAATCATGGAAAGGAACTTTGTGCTGCAGTAAAGTGGATTCTTAGATATCTTCATGGCACTTCCAAAATATGTTTATGTTATGGAGATATCAATCATATGTTAGCTGGTTATACTAATGTAGATATGGTTGGTGATGCTGATTCGAGAAAATCTACATTAGGATATCTAATCACTTTTGCAGAGGGAGTTGTGTCATGGCAATCAAGGTTGCAAAAATGTGTTGCTCTTTCCACTACAGAAGCAGAGTTTATCGCAGCAACTGAAGCTTGTAAGGAATTGTTATGGATGAAGAAGTTCTTGAATGAACTTAGTTTCCATCAGGAAAAATATGAGTTGTTTTGTGACAGTCAAAGTGCAATTCACCGTAGAAAGAATTCCTCCTTTCACTCAAGATCGATGCACATAGATGTGAGATATCACTGGATCAGAGATGTATTGGAGATGAAGCAGTTACAGCTTGAAAAGATCCATACTGATGAAAATGGATCAGATATGCTGACGAAGACTCTTCTAAAGGAAAAGTTCGTGTTCTGTAGGGAAGCGACTAGTTTGGTGGATCTCCCCATATAGTCGAAAGGGGGAGAATTGTTAGGTGGGTTCCTTCCATATGGGAGACCCACCATATGCATTGAAAACAAAAAAAAGGTCAAAGTAGCAGCCACACATGGGCTGCTGCTGGCTGCTGGCACAACCTCTACTGCTTGGAGGCCTATATAAGGCCTCCTTCGGTAAGTTTAAAAAATCACAACATCACAGAGAGAAAATAGAGAGATAAATTTGAGTTGTATTTTTAGGGTCTTTTCCTAAAAGGGAAGTGACAAAATAGTGAGGAAAAATACTTTTGGGTATTTTTGGGAAACATTTTTGTGTGCCATTATTTTGGTTTTAGCTCAAGAAAATTATTGTACCCCTAAATTTAATTTAGGAAAGTCTCTCTTTATAAGCATACTATTTTTAGTGGAAGAAGCAGATTAGAGTTTGTGGACGTAGCCCAAATGTTTTGGATGAATCACGTTAAATATTGTGTATCATTATTGTAGTTGATTATTTTTATTATTCTGCATTTCGGTGCCAGCGAGCCCAACAAATGTCTCCTTAATTTACGTGTCATAAGGCGTAGATGAGCAGCTACTTTGTGGTAATAAGCTCTAGTGCCGATAAAACTGTTTACAAGGCTTTAAGTCAAGTTTTGATTACTTTCCTATCTAAGTCCAACTGACTTTTAACTTTTTAGGTTAAATATATTATGGAAACTTTTGTGTAGCGATTCATGTTGTAAGCATTGAAGTCCCTGTGCTCAACAGCTTTATGACTTCTTATGTTCATGATCTTTCTGGTACTTATCTTAAAGAACTAGATTGAGTTTGAGTTTTTTATTGTTTCTGCTTGGTTGGATTCATGGTCTATAATTGCTTGTTCAAAGTTCCTTCATGTTCGACATTTTATATCGATAAACTTTCATAATTTTTTTAAAAAAAAAGCTTAGCTGGGCAGTGTCCTGGTGAGAATCCAGTAAGAGTTGAATTAATAAACATGAATCTGTTTCTGAAAGTCAATATCAATTTTCCAACTTTTATGGCTCCAACTCATAATGCCTATACTGATTTTAATGTTGCCACTGTTAGTTGAGCTTGGGCATATGTGAGTCTGTTTTCTTCATGACATGCTATTTGGTTTTTAGCTTAAAGTAGCAAATTAGCGTTTAGTTATTAGGATACAACAACTACTGGTTGTCCCTTTGGGGGACACCCAATAAAATTGGAATGCTACAAAACAGATTAACAGGGCCCTTGCTTAGGGATGACACACACATCTCAAAAAGTAGTGAGAAGAGTTTTATAACATATCAGGTATAAGCAAATTTATGCAGCATGTTAGGTATCTCTATCCTACTATTTTCTTAATAATTTTGTCTTTTAAACTTGCATCTCTTAAATGAAGTTTGGTAGCTTTTCTTTAAGTAATATTATTCTATTTTACTTATTTATTATTATTTTATTCTATTTATTTATTTATTTATTATGTATCTAGTTATTTTATCACATTTTTATTTTTTATTTTGTAAATCTTCTTGTCATATTTGCATATCTTTTTTACGTTTTTAATTTTTTGACCTACATCATTTGTTCATTGTCACATTTGTATGTGGGTCTACCGGAAACAGCCTCTTTATTATATAGAAGTAACGCTGCGTATTATTAGACCTCTCCAGACCTCGCTTTATTACGAGATTTCAAATTGGATGATGACGATGATATTCTTAATTAGTAACACAAAGAAACTTACATACTAATAAAAGGAAAATGCTCTGAAAATCTGATCTATTTGGGCAAAAAGGAAGAGATACATAGCTGATAATCCCACGGGATTGGTATCCTGATCTTCACGGAGTTTAACCAATTTTAGTCCCCTCATGTTCAACATTTGCACAGTTGATAGAACTCAGTATCCTTAAAACAACGCAACTAATTCCTACTTGACAAAGGCCTATTTCAATATTTGAAGGTACCTGTCTCATCCACTTAGCATGTAAACCGTGTGGGAGTTAGAAAATGAAGTGAAGTGAAATTGTACGGAACAACTGACGTTTTAGATAGTCATCACGCAACCACAGCTAATGCTTCATCGGTGGATATGATAAAAGTCAACCAAGATAGCTACATCAATATAAACTCATTAAAAGGAATTGTTTTGGAAGCCCTTAATATATAAAAGTAGATGCCACTAAGAATTAAAAGTAATGGTTAAAATATTGAATCCTAAAAATTTCCTACTTTTTAATATTTTATTTTAGTTTTTAACTTTTTTATTCGATTTATTTAATAAATTTTATTGTTAAAATTAATCAATTTTTATAAAGTAATCGGTTTTTATAAATTAAAATAAACTAATTATTTTTTATTTAATAATTTTTCATTAAATTTTAAAATTTAAAAAAACTGTCTTTTTTAATAATATTTGAAAATTTTCAATTTTATTTAATTTTTAATTAATTTATTATAATATAATACTGATTAAATTATTTAAATTTTAAATCTCTTTTTATTTTCAACTTAATTTTTAATCTACTTTTTTAAAATATTGGTTGCAGAGACCGAGAGAATCACTTTGTGTTAAAAAGCACGAAAGGGGTTACTTATAGCAATTAGCATTAGGAATATTTTTCCAAAACAAAATAGCATTAGGAATATTAAAATTGCACAACAACCTGGCAAGTAGGGAGCACGTGAGCAAGTCTCGGTGCAACGTTGCAATCAGCTCTAAGTCACGTGCTGTCAGGACTGCACTTCTGGCCACCCCAATCTTTTCCGTGCTTGTGCCGACGATTCGCCGGCCAATTAAGATTTAAAAATTTTATAATTAAAAATTAATTAATTTATTAATAATCGATTAATTTTTATAAATTATAATTGCAAAAATGCGCTCCTAATCTTACTTACTATAAATAAATAAAATGGAAAAATAACAAATGTAGTGGATGGTGGATGAAGTGGAGCACCTAACTTTTGAGGTCTAGTCTTTGTTGTTATGATAACAGATTTAATATTTAATTGGTATTATATTGTTGTAAAATCAGCTAAAAATTAAATAAAATTTAAAATTTAAAATATAATTAAAAGATATTATTTTTATCTTGAAAAATTTAAAGTTTAATTGAAAAAAATATTAAATAAATATTTATTTATTTATTTTAGTTTTAAAAAATTTATTAATTTAAAAAATTAATCGATTAATTAACAAATTGATCAATTTTTAATATCAAGAATAATTAAAGTAAATTAAATCAAAAAGTTAAAAATTGAAAATTTTAATGAACAACAACACAAAAAGTACGGAAATTATTTTCATAATTTTTTGAGGGAATTTAAGAGATTAGAATAAATTTTAAGTATTGGTAAAATTATTAAAAAGTATACACGCTAATAATTAATAATAACAACAATACTTAATATACATTATGCTCCTCATAAGTTAACAATGATGGTGTCGGATTGATGGATTTGTGGATGTTTGGAAATTTTCGGTAAAGAAAGATAAGAAAGAACAAAATTCAAAATTCAACAAAATAAGAGAACATGCAAGATTCAATCTCTATTAAACCTCACGGATACGTGATTCAAGTAACTTAGATGATCAGAACTAAAACTAAGAAAGTTGAATCAAATAAGCATGTCACAATTTGGGAAAATTTGATAAGTGAATTATTGATTCGTGTTAAAATAAGAACAAGAGGAATAAATCTCAATATGATTGACGACTCAGTCAAAAGATAATGTTTTTTTACCATAACCCTAATAAACTTATTTTTACCTAAGTTTAATAATAAATACTCGAAATTTAATATGAGTTAGCCCAAAACAAAAAGTGTCTTAAATTAAAATAATTAAAAGATTCGCATACTTTATGCTCCTTTCCTTCTGAATTTTTTTTTTTTATAAAACCACTGGTGACTGGTGATTGGCCACTGGCGACTGAACTGAGGCTAAGGCAGAGACTGTAGATACTACATAACAAATTCAGCAGCTTCTCTCACGTTCCTCGTCCTCTATAAATCTAAACATTGACACTCTTGCCATTGGACATCACTGCGCCTCTCTGTCTCTCTCCCTCAATTCAAGCCATGGCGGATCTGAAGTCTACGTTCTTGAAGGTGTACTCTGTTCTCAAGCAGGAACTCTTGGAGGATCCTGCTTTTGAGTGGACCCCTGAGTCTCGCCAATGGGTCGACAGGGTACTCCCTTTTTCTTATCTTCTTTTACCATTCTTTCTGATTTTGTTTTTCTGGGTTTTCGTAATCTAAAGATTCGTTCTTGATCCCGTTTCTCCATTGAGATTTGAACTTCAATGTTGTTGCTTGGGCTTAAGAGAAAAGATGGCCTAATAAGTTGCTGAGATGTTCAATTCCTATTCGTTGTTCATGACATCTTTACTACAAAAGAAACACTTCCTGCCATAATGCTTCTAGCTTAATTCCTTTATCGTACTTATGGATCAAAAAAACTGACTTTTGGCATGTTCTTGGCTGAGGATCCTTTTACCATGTGTTCATTCTGCCAACAGTAATAAATTTGTGCAGTTAAATGAAGTTATCTGACTGTTTTATTTGTTCAATCTGATGCAGATGTTGGGCTACAATGTCCCTGGAGGTAGGATTCTAAATTTGTAAGAACTTATAATGTGAACGGACTTATCAGTTCGGGAACTTCTGTTGTCAACCTTTATAATAATGTAAGATCTATACAGTACTTGATAGCTTTAGCATTATATTTTGCTTACAGGGAAGCTGAATAGGGGCCTGTCTGTGATTGATAGCTATAAATTGTTGAAAAAAGGAAAGGAATTAACTGAAGAGGAAATCTTTCTTGCTAGTGCTCTTGGATGGTGTATTGAATGGGTAATTATATTGAATGACTTCATTCCCAGTTTAGGGTTTCACAATTATAGCAGCTAATTGGTGCCAATGACATCAATTTTTGCAGCTTCAAGCATATTTTCTTGTTCTAGATGACATTATGGATAATTCACACACAAGACGTGGTCAACCTTGTTGGTTTAGGGTACCCGAGGTTTGTATTGATATATTTTTTTTCCTCTTTCGTTTTCCACCGCTGTTGTTTTCATTGCTTCCGAAGTGTTTGACGTCCATGAACTCTGTTTTAGGTTGGTTTGATTGCAGTAAATGATGGGATATTGCTTCGCAATCATATTCCGAGGATTCTCAAAAACCACTTTAAAGGCAAGGCATACTATGTGGATCTTGTGGATTTGTTTAATGAGGTAAATAACTTGCTTATATTTTCTTGGGTTGCTTTCTGGGGATATATGTTATTGACAGTTCATGTATGCCTCTGCAGGTGGAGTTCCAAACGGCCTGTGGGCAAATGATTGATCTGATAACAACACTTGAAGGAGAAAAGGAATTGTCCAAATACAATTTGTCAGTGTAAGTGAAATACTTGCAATTTGACTGCTATTGGCATTTTGGGCAATTTTGACCAAGAAATCGTGTCTTTTCACAACCAGTAATTTTCTATGAAATACTATTCCTACTCATGGTCATGAATATCTAAAAACCATGTTAAATCGAATCCTTTATGAGTTTGACCCTTCAATCAAATCTGCATGCCACTGATGCTACATGGGCTAATTATATTCTCCCAGAGGATAGGGAATATGAGATAATGAGACTATTACAATTGACTTTAAGCAATCTTCTGTTGTTATTTGGATTTTTAGAACTCTTAGTTACTTTGAATGACTGCGTAGTTGTCTTTATGTTCATCTAGCTTACTGTTGTTTGTGAGCCCTCTAATTATTTCTTAAACTTTTGCAGTCACAGGCGTATTGTTCAGTACAAGACTGCCTACTATTCATTTTACCTCCCAGTGAGTGTACTTTAACTGATTGAATGCCTCTTTTATATTCTAGAATTAGATAAAGCTTTATTATGCATCTCATCCTTTTGTTCGAACAAAGAAAAAACAGAAACAAAATAAAAAGAGATTTTGATAATATGTTGTTGAATTTCAATAGAATGTGCATTCTTAATGTTGGGAATTTCAGAATTGGAATGATCATCTGACCATTCAATCATTAATCATTTCAGGTTGCATGTGCATTGCTCATGGCGGGTGAGAATTTGGACAACCATGTTGTCGTGAAAAACATTCTGGTGGAGATGGGAACCTACTTCCAAGTACAGGTATGCTTAAAGTGTTAATGACCTTGACTTTCCCCTGGAGTTTCTCTTTATTACTTGTGCGATGGAATGTCTTTCTTGGCATTTCTGTGCTCTATTCAACTTCTGTATCGGCTGGTGTTGCGAAGGCAGTTCTTAAATGATGCATGTATGGGGCTTCATGATGTTTTTCTTCACGGATTTTTCTTTTCTTTTCTTTTCTTTTTTTCTCCTGATCTATACACAATTCAGTTCAACTGGGTACAATGCATCACTTGGAAGTCCATGGAAGTTAAGTGTTAGTCTTCTCCGTGTCATTTATCTTTGAAATTCTTCTTGTGCAGGATGATTATTTGGATTGCTTTGGTGATCCTGAGACGATTGGTAAGGTAAGCACAACTTTGGTGAATATGTAAAATTAGATTGTACATGTCAAATAAAACTCCATTTAACTGAACTTTATTCTGTCTAAACTTCATGCACTCAGATAGGAACAGATATTGAAGACTTCAAATGCTCATGGTTGGTCGTGAAGGCTTTGGAACTTTGTACCGAAGAGCAAAAGAAATTATTATATGTAAGAGTGGTGTAATGTTTAGTTCATTTATGTGATTGCTGTTTGAGACAAAATAGCTTTTATATCTTGCTAATGCTCTTCCCATCCAGGACAACTATGGGAAAACTGACCCTGCTAATGTCGCGAAAGTGAAGGCTCTTTATAACGAGCTAAATCTTCAGGTGTGTGTTTTAAGTCCTTGCAGTAAATGTGCAGAGATGGGGGCTTTACTCTTCCTTAGTATCGTAGTTTCATGTTAAGTCACTTTTAGGTTTTTTCTGTTTGTCAACTTCCCTTGATGTTCATCTTGACAGGCTGAATTTGCTGACTACGAAAGGAAAAGCTATGAGAAACTGATAACTTCCATTGAAGCTCATCCGAGCAAAGCAGTCCAAGCGGTCTTAAAATCTTTCTTGGCTAAAATATACAAAAGAGAGAAGTAGTGCAAGGCCTGTGAGGTTGATGATGCCGAATGTTTCCTAATTAGTGAAAAGTTGTTGCTTCCTAATTAGTTTGGTGTTCTGTTCCTGAAAATAACTTGTAATTGCTTGCATCAAAGCACTGCTCATCATTCATAAGATATGTGAACGATTTGACATTTCCTGATGATTATATTCTGATGAACAATTTCTCAACCACCAAACAAGGCATAGTTTTGTCACCAACTCTTTTGTTAACTAGTGTGTATGCATTTTTAAAGGTGGTGTTTTCAACCGAAAATCCTATATTTAAGTTAAAAAATGTTTGTTTGGATGCAATCTTAATATTCTTAATGAATTATTAAATACTAATATAATTCAAAAACTAATATCTTGAATTAAGAAGGGAACATATAATCTGGTTGATATTGATTGTATTGAACATACTGATTTTAGATCGAAGAAGAAGAATCATCACCTGATCTTGATTATAATGAATTTGAAAAGACAATTTATGAAGAAAATGTATTTGACACATGGAATGAATTAAAAACATCTACTGATGGTCAGTTTATATCTTATTTTGATCATATTTAAGTTAAAATTATATTGTATCACAAGTTTACAATTGAGAATAATTTTATACATTACTAATTTGTAATTTATTTTAATGAAGTAGAAGAAGTTAATGCAAATACTTTGGATAAAAGTGTAGTTTACGAATCTTTAAATAACATTGGAGAATTTAGAACTTTTGACGGTAATGAGACATAACCTCTTTTAGAAATACAATTTTGATTTTTATTGATATTTTAAGTTTTATTTTAGATTCATATTTATTTATTATTAATTCATTATATAATAATTAGACATTGGTATATTTTTTATTTCAATAAAATATTTTATTTTTACTTATTCTTATAAGTTTCACTTCTTATTTATTATATATCGGTTTTATAGCGGTTTACTACCGATTGAACCTCTAAACCTTAAATCTTTCCTTCGACCGGTTCGATATCTGATCCGGTTTTTAAAACATTGACTAAGATTTTGCATTGTACAGTCAAAAATGTCTATAAATAACTTATTTAAGCCTTGCTCCACAGAGAGAGATAAGAAAAGAACACGTTAAAAGAGAATATTCCTTTGTATATTTATAGAAAAGTAACAGAGGTTAGTTTACCGTAGTTGAACACTATGAGTGTCATAAAGCTTTCGAAAACAATTTAGTTGATGATCATGTAGAGAAGGCTTTAGTCTTGCTTAAATAAGCCTAAGTGAAATTGTTGTACAAAGAATAAGTGCACCTTGCGGTATAAATTTGGTACTTAGAATAACATTTGTAACACCGACCATAACTAATCATGACCAGGTAATATGAGACCACCTACTCGCATGTAAACTATTGTAACAGGAATCAATATTGCTAGTTAACTTAACAATGCTATTCTGCAACTAAAGTAATCAAAATTATTACATCATCTGAATGAGACCAGTATAGTTATGTAACAAAACTTGCATCTGATGTAAGCAACGAGCAATCGTCATAAGATCGTGTGAAAATCGTGCCCGCATTAACCAAAACGGCCATTCAAATTTTTCAGGCATTGAAAATGTTAACGTAGGATGAATACAGAATTTCTAGACTCGTAGAAAAAGTTATATAATACGAATTCAGAATTCCATAGATTCGGATATGTACACACTGAATGGCTGGATAAAATCCGGCAGACATCCCTACCATAAGACCTGGCACCAACCTTCAGGGAAATGTGCCATGCAACAGCATCTTCTTTGACTCGATGTTCATCTGGACCCCGTCTCCATCTAGATCACATTTTTAAAACTCTTAGCAAAAGTTTTAATCCTGGTACACCCTAACCCAAACAATAATCGTGCAAATCATAGGAACTTGCATCATAGTCAATCATGTTGCTGTCAAACATGGGTATTCACCAATCATATATATGTGCAGAACACCCCGTCTAACGGTTGTGCCTAAGTACCAAGTACTTCTCTGATGGGACATCTCCATCAGACCATGTGTTGCTTCTGATAGTTTGACACCCATTTCACAAACAACTTACAATTTGGCTGATAGTTAATCTGTAGTGAACCCAATATCTGTACCATCGAGCATGGTCTCAGGGGAACCAGGAATTTCACCAATCTTATTGGAAGGAACTTGTGCGAACAACTAGTGCAACTGGATCCTCTGTAGAAGTCACAGCTTGAACATTTGCAGCGTCCATGTGTTCTGGATCTGATTTCGTAAAATTGCTCTCTATCAAACCATTAGCATTATGACTAGCACCGTTGCAACCTATTTGGGCCAAATCATCCTTCAACTGAGTATCAACAAATTTATTTGCATTCACTAAAACCAAAATTAACTGATTTAATTTTAACTGCACGAGCATCGTCAACTCCCTCTTCACAGGTTACAACATTTTTGGAAGAAGGCAAGTCTTCTTTAATTTCCTCCAAACTGGCACCAGCAATGCTGGACCTAGATACTCCGTCCAGGGATTCAGCATAAGCACATGTCATCCCCTAGAGCGCAATTGGATTTTCAAGTTCACGAGAAGCATCTAGTGCATTATCCATAGTCCCGGTTTCACCCAAAGTATGATTTCCAGAATGTGAGCCAGAATTCTGCATAGTCACATCACTTAACAGGAGCTCCAAAGCCTGCATTTTTAGTCATCCCCTGTAAACCATTACTTTCATTTGAGATAGATGCATCTTTTTTGTCCAATTAATATTCATCTAACTTAACATGACTCGATGTCTGAGCCTTTATTCATCACAGAAGTATCATTCGAGGGAATATCAGGACATTGGGAGTCAGATTTATCAGTACCCACATCATCTGTCTCACTGGCATGTTCTGAATCACTGTTACCACACTTCTGATCACACTGATTTGAAGAATCAATATAAAATTTATGGATCTTACATTGGCTGCATTCAATTTCCATTTTTGTGACACCTGCTGGAGGAAACACCAAGTTGAATAACAATATTTTGCAGAATATAAATGTAAAATTTGGCTTGAAATTTGAAAGCCAACAAGATGCATCCTGATGAAAACCTTTGCTAATGTTTAAGTTTCCATCAATTTTTCCTTGTTCCAGTAGTTGCTTCTGCAATATATCAATGCCAGGGAAAACCAGCATATTAATATACTTCAACTCTTGCTTAAGCGACTCATCCAGTGTAGTGAAACCAAAAACTTCCGTCCATGTTTTTTTGAGCTCAGAAATCGCAGGGATGATCAGTTTCTCAACCTTCAGAGAGCAAAGCACCTAAGAAGAAGAGGAAAGTCATTAAGATGGCAGAAAAGATCCAACTTCACGCATAGACCACTTTTATATCCAGTATTTTTCACAAACAAAGATGTTGGAATAGTTCCTAATCCTAACCATCTCCAAGGGAAAAACGAGCCGGCGGCACATCCCTTGGCGCCTATATGTATGGCAAGTTCCAATAAATGGCATCTCTACAAATCTTGCCCCATGGAACCTGGAAAACCATGCCAAGAAAATGTCAAATTCAACTGAAAGCTGACCAACTAGCAAAACCTAAATAGGCAGTAGTAGTTGGAGATCTAGTAAGTAGATAGAGGAAACAAAGCACATGAAGTCATGTGACAACAAATTTACATAAAAGGACAAGTGTACATTTCAAATTTCTGCAATTCTAAAGACCAAGTCTTCTGTGTACCTCCTGGCAATTTGAATGAAATGCATTTTAAGGTATTAAAGAAACTCTATAGCTATCATTAACAATGTAAATTTCCATATATGGGAGGTTTGATTCAGTATCATTTGATTCCTATAGATAACTCCATTTCTTCAACAATCAGATTGTTGCCATTGAACAGCAAGAAAGTGACTAACCATCCAATACCTGATAGATGCAGCAGAAATTATTTCATCACCCCTCTCTAGAATAGCAGTATAGAAGCCATGGAAGTTTAGTCTGTTGAAGTTTGATCTGAAAAAGATGGAAAGGTCCAACAAAGCAACTTCAGTTATACACCAAAATGCAGCAATTCAACAATTTGGCAATTAAATTACCAAAAACTAACCACAACTTCGGCATGCTTATATGTTATCAGTTCAAGATGGTCATAAGTCACTTGTGAATATACAGTTTCTTTCAAGTAGCTAAATTAATTAAAAGTCAAGGTAATACGACAGTAGCCAGATAACACTATTTAAGAACAGCTAGAAACAACTATAGAATACATAAAACTGTCTTGAAAAAAGAATGATTGTTGATTATAAGGTCAACAAGAACAAAGTTAATGATTTCCTGTGTAAAAGAGAAAAAGAATGCACAAAATGGCTTTCCACAATTATGTTTCAGCACATCTACATAAAAAAGTAGGGAAATACAAGTTTGCAATAACATATTATGTATGAAACATAATAACAATACTAATCTCTAATACTATCATCAGCAAAGTTACCATTTATCCATTTTGGTAAATTTAAGGCCATTACTTATAGTGAGATACATGATCACAGAGCAGCATTTAACAAACTAATGTGGCATGATTAGAAATAAGAATGCTTACCCACAATTATAAAGAACATTATGTATTAGATTGATCCCACTACTCCTATCAACAATGGGCAAAAAGCATTCATCCATAACAGACAAAGCAACAGCTAGTTTTGAATTGCACTCTACCCTTTGAGGAATTCCTTGGAGAGATGAAACTAAGTCTGTATCAGTTCTATGAATGAGAGACCATGAAAATCCTGCTTCTAGTTCATGTTTGACACCAAGATACCTCTGCAATTGCTCAAGAAGCTGTAATGCAGTAAAGTATAGGTTAACATGAACCTGACTAGCACATCAAGGACAGAAGGCACTGTGGCTTCTGAATATAAAAAAATCAACTAAGATAGAATACATATAACAAGGAGGTGGCAGTGGGAGCACCCAAGTTAGTAAACAGAATCCCAGAGAGATTAGTAGCATTACCTCTTGGCATTTCTTGCCACAGAAACTATCTACCTCAAGGGAAAAGGTGTTTATCTCCTTTGTGCATGACTTGTGGTCTAAGGGAAAGAGAAAAGCTCAGTTTCAGCCAGCAGATGGAATATAAGGACAAAAAGGAATATAGGTGAAACCGTAAAGTATATGAATATACATTTTTTGGCACACATTGCACAAGTAGCATCGAATGTGCTGAGTGATCTTGAAGAATATTCTCACTGGCTACCCCACAAAATCTGCAAGCACAATTTGGGCAATGCCAGTCACCTGGGGGAAGCATCTGCGGAGTAACAACACAGTAAGTGCGTGAACAAGGGCCAGGGACTAAAGGACAACTGTTCAATTACAAGACAGCTTGAGTAATTCAGCTCAATTTAGCTCATTTCTTTGCTTTTACGAAATATTATCAAGCCAAAAGTAAGAGATCTCAAAACATTATAAATTTTAAGTTCCCTTCAGCCATTAAGTTAAATAGGATAAAGAGCTTCATAAGTCATCATGAGACAACACCTTCCATGGTATCTATAAAATCCAACATTCTAGTCAAAGCACCTGAAAATAATTTCTTTTTCTCAAAATCCCTCAACATACAGAATCATAGTTTGCAGGTCATTACCTAAACAACAAACAAAATGCTGCACTTTCCCCAAACATTCTGTTGTGGCACAAACATCTGTCACAAAATAAGATCCAACTTCACTTCAGCAAGAGAGCAACCCCATGGTACTCCCTCCACTGCCTAAGAGTTGAACAAATATGCTAGCAACCCCATTGTACACCCTCCACTGCCTAAGGGTTAAACTAATATGCTAACTGAAGAATCCACATGGCTTTTCAGTAGGCCCTCCTTTAAATTCATAAAGCACGCTAAGATTGTTGAGGCATAAATATGCTAAAATCTCTTTCCAATACATATTATGTTCGTATAGGTCAACAAGTTAAACAAAAAAGGAAGAAACACAAACTTTTATGTACTTGCAAATTCTACATGTATGGCAAGGTGTGAAGCAGTTTTCCAAATTGCGGGTGGCAGCATTACTGCAACAGGCTGCATTTGCAGTATGAATAAAACAGTAGCTGTACATTGAAGCCACGGGTACAATGATCCGCCACAATTGTTCTATTGAGGTGGAA
The DNA here is from genome assembly GCA_027576715.1 of Erythroxylum flavicans. Classification (NCBI taxonomy): domain Eukaryota; kingdom Viridiplantae; phylum Streptophyta; class Magnoliopsida; order Malpighiales; family Erythroxylaceae; genus Erythroxylum; species Erythroxylum flavicans. The sequence goes on from JANZXP010000194.1 coordinate 4,081,014, forward strand.
CAAAAAATAACAACCGTGAAATGGAAAAGAAACAGAGAAAAGCCGGTGAAGAAGAATAATACTAGAAAAAAAATGTAAAATCGCAGAATAGCAAGGAGAAATGAAGTTGAACAAAAACCATTACCAAAACATCCAACTTAATTGCAAAAATCTCAATATTAAATGGCAGTTAAGGGTCAGCTTCGATTTCAGTACCTCCAAACATGGAAAAGGAGAGGAATTCAAAAATCAAAACTAGAAACAATAAGAAATAATTAACCTGATAGTGGAGATAGTCGGTTTAACATGGAATTTGCAAGCAATAGAATATGCAGGAAAATACAACAAAGAAACAAACCATGAGGAGGGAGGAAGAACTAAAGTGAAGAGAGAGAGTGAGTAAAAGTGAAAAATGAAATTAAAACGTGGCTTAGAATCTAAACCACATGTAGAAGAGTGAAACGTAGAGTAGTCTAACCTTGTCTACTCGTAAAGACTATTTCATCCTATTTTAATTCATTTCAAAAATTAAAACTCAAATTTTATTTCATTTCATGATATTACAATATATATATTTCTTTAAGTCCATTTTTCATAAAATTTAATATTATAAATTATCAAATTATTAAATCATAAGGTATACAAACATATTAATTATTATAATTATATAAAAAACATTTAAATATTTAAATAAATTATATATACTAAAAATAATTTCACGACTGCAACACCGCAACACCATGGTCCACAATTTAACTTCCTTAGTAGACGCAATCACGAAATCTGCAACTACAGCAACCGTAATTTAAAAGCTTAGTATAGAGTATAGTCAGATAATTGCAACATGCCATTTGGCAGATCTGATGAAAGAATAATAAGCAAAAAGAAAATAGATAGAGGTAAGATACGCAAATTATTAAATTATTAAATCATAATATATCAATGTAGAACATATTAGTTGTTAGAAC
>JANZXP010000194.1:4097587-4121590 GCA_027576715.1 Erythroxylum flavicans
ACCGGGACAATGTCATGAATGCATGTACAATAATTACATGTGCAACACTCACTATTCACAAATGCATGAGCATGAGAAGTGTTGTCCTAATTTCTCTGATTGGTCTCTCTCTCGAACCCGTTTCTCTGGTCCGACCCATTTTATGGACACGGGATGTTACAACAACAAACCAATGAGAGCTGCAAAAATTAATTGATCCTGGCGAAACCAGGAGTCATACGCGGGATTCGGAACCTGTTCCCCTTCAATAGAAACTACTTCAGCTGGCGGCACAATGGTACCATCAACGTAACTGAGAAGCTTAAATCCCCGGAGTGGGGCTGGAAGTTGAAGCTTCCAAGTTATGTAATTGGTGGGGTTAAGTTTTACGGTGAAGTTGTTGACAGTGAAGGCAACAAGAGGGTGATCGGGGTCGTCTGGGTTGTGGAGGGTTGACGTTGTTATGGAAGACGCCATAAGCAGGCGAGATCAAAATAAAGTAGCCGGCGGCTGGTTGATGAAGACGACAAGGAAAAAAAGAGAGGGTTTGGATCGTTATGGCTCTGATACCATAAAAGACTTATGATAAGCTGTAATTTTGCATTGATCTCAACAGATACATATAAACAAAATTAGTTCCTATAATGTAGGAATTCGACTAAGCTAGAATTTACCAAAGTTACAAACTTTACAATTACTATTTCCTTCCTATATTCTATTGGTGTCTTATTTCTATTTATGCATAGTCTAACTAGTCATCATTTTGGAGTGGCAAAGAGAGTTCTACGCTACTTAATAGGAGCTAAGAATAATGTAATTTGGTTTTGCAAGACAGAGGACTTCAGCCTCAAGGGTTTTATCGACAACGATTGGGTTGGTTTTGTGGAAGATAGGAAAAGTACTTCCGACAACTGTTTTATCCTTGATACTGCTGCCATATCCTAGAGCTCGAAGAAACATGCCACAGTGGCCTTATCTTCGACAGAAGTTGAGTATGTGACAGTGACTGCAACAAGTTGCAAGGCGTTTTAGTTAAAAATGATTCTTAGTGACTTGGGGCAAGAGTAGACCAAAGCTACTAGTATAAAATGCGATAACAAGTCAGCAGTGATGGTAGCAAAGAACCAGTGCACCATAACAGAACAAAACATATTGAAGTCAAGCATCGTTTTATAAGGGAGTTGATTGCCAAAGAAGAAATTCAACTAGATAATTGTCGAACTGATGAACAGATTGCAGATTTATTGACCAAGAGTTTGCCGCAAGCAAAACATGAAGAGTTCAGTACTCAATTAGGAGTTTCAGCGTTCGAATGAAGGGGGAGTGTTGGAATTAAGGATAATTCTCACGTTTCTGTTATGATAGAAGTAGTCAAGTAGCTGAGAATTTTTAGGAGATTTTTAGATAAGAATTATCATTATCTCAAGTAGTTATGATTCATACGTAACTTGTACTCTCTATTTAAACACATCAATCCTCTGTTCTAGTTATTCTGTTCCAACTATATTCTATTAAATCTCATCCATATATTTATGTGGAGTCCACGTAAATATGTGGATGAGATTTAATAGAATATGATAGTAAGACTATAACCGGAACAAGAGATCTAATCTCCTATTTAAAGGCTCTAAACTATTCCAATGAAGCATCAATTTTGCTTCTAAGTTTCTTTCTTGCCTTGTCAAAATCTCCAACATTATTCATACCAATATTCTAATTTTCAATTAATTTGTAAAAAATTGATGTTGATTTAAAAGTTTGAAATTTTTATATGAAATTGTTTGTATATAATCAATATTTTCAAAACCGAACTGCTAAGTTAAACCAGTAAGACGAGATGTTTAAAGTTTGAAAGATTTAACTGATAAAATTGTCCTTAATTATCGAAGAATGAGAATGTTAAATGAAAATTAATTGGTTTATTTTAATTTATAAAAATTGATTAATTTACAAAATCTATAGTCAATACTTATAAATGGTAAAAAATATACTTTTCTCCGATTAAAAAATTCAGTTGGCTGGTTCAACCATAAAAGATTTTAACCATCCTACTTTTTGGTTTGGTTTTTGAACTTTTCGATATAATCTGCTTTAATAACTTTTATTGTTAAAAATTGTTCAATTAATAATTTTCGTAAATTAATAGGTTCTTATAAACTAAAATAAATTGATTAATTTTTATTTAACAATATTTTTAATTAAACTTTAATTTCTTCTTTTATTATATTTTAAATTATTTAATTTTCGTCCCATTTTGTTGGTCAGACTGACTCTTTATCTTGTGAATTTTAAATTTTTTGTCTTATATTTTAAAACGATACTCTTATTTAATAAATTGAATCAAAATTAGAATTTATTATTTAATATATAAAATTTGACGGGAGAGCAGATTGGTGTATCGTTTGTTCTCTTCTTCAAGCGCCACTACCACCAGTGCTTCTGAGTAAAATCTATAGGTTTCTTCAGAAGAAGAGTGCAACCCCTAACCAACCCCCATTGCCATCAGGTACAACTCTCGCTTAAACCGATCGTCTTTCGCTTTCTTCGTTTTTAACAAATCTTTTCTTTTGGGATTTGAACCTTTTTTAATCTTGGCTATTGGGGAATTATCTCAAACCCAGATGTTCTTGACCGTGATTCTTTCCTTTTTCCCCTATTTTCCTGGTCCTGGTGTATACTTCTGTGTTTTGGAATCGTGAAGTTGGATTTTTTTTCACGTGTCTATAATCTATGTGGGGTTTCGTTTTTGGGAAGTTGGGGTATATGGTGTTGTTTCCAGATTGGAAGATGATAAAGTCATCAAATTTGGGTGAAAGTAGACATCTTTAAAATATTTGGTGCTTGTGTTTGTGTTACTAGTTAGGGTTTGGATAGGAGAGTGGCTGGATGGTGCAACATGAGTCTCTACGAATTGTGTATCATTAAAGTTATGCAAATTTGAACATCTGGGTCGGTGTCTTTTTCAAGTTCCAGGCGAGTTGTTTGTCGATTCAACGTAGGAGACTTCAGCTGGTGGCAAATATCAGGGAGGAGATAATGTATGCCAGAGCAGGTCTAGATCGATTTAAGAAAGCTCAGTCTGCAGAACCATTTTCTGTTACTGCTAATTCAGCTTCAAAAACCACTAATCAACATGCTTCCAGATCAGCTAGTCACCAGTCGGTTCAGCATCTGCAGTCACATACACAAACACAGCTCCAGCAACAGCCGTATGTTGCTCCAAAAGCGGTCCCAGAGGCAGGGCCTCTGGTGAACCAGATTCCACAGTTGACCCAGGTTGGTGGTGGGCAGTCAACATGGCAGCCTCCTGATTGGGCGATTGAGCCTCGGCCAGGAGTTTATTATCTTGAGGTTTTGAAGGATGGTGAGGTTCTTGATCGGATTAATCTGGATAGGAGAAGACAAATATTTGGGCGGCAGTCCATGACTTGTGATTTTGTGCTTGATCATCAGTCTGTGTCACGGCAACATGCTGCTGTTATTCCTCACAAGAATGGAAGGTGTGGTAATTGCCGAGAAAGCTAATAATATTCCTTTAGTCTTTGATATTTTGTTTTTCATGTTGAATCCATTTCCCTTTGCTCATACCCATCTTTCCCATGGCCCATAACCTATATTCCTTTTAATTTAGGCTTTTTTTTTTAGTTTGACTTTGGCTTGGTTTTGCTCTATGTCGGGTGATTGAGGAAGACATTGTTATATAGCTACTATAACTCAATAAGGGAAATTTAGAGAATCCTTTGGAATGTAACTTCTGTAAAACAAAATCGAAATATTAACAATGTGTATGCATTTTGACTAAGATGGTTTTCATCTAGGTATCTGTTTATTTATTGTGCTCGATGTCTTGGAAAAACCTTGGAATCCAGCCAGCTCCTTCAGAACTGATCTGATCTAATAAAACATGATGAAGTTTCCTTTAGTTTTGACTAGTGTAGACATAGAGATCATACTTTTTCTCGAAAGCTTTATCCCATTCATATGCCCCTAATTCTTGCAGCATTTATGTAATTGATTTGGGGTCTGCACATGGTACATTTGTGGCAAATGAGCGGTTGACCAAAGATAGCCCTGTTGAGCTTGAAGTGGGGCAGTCTTTGCGGTTTGCTGCTTCAACACGAACTTACATCTTGAGAAAGAATGATGCAGCTCTTTTTCCACGTCCTCCTCTTCCTTCAGAGATTAACTTACCACCACCTCCAGATCCAGCTGACGAAGAATCTGTTGTAGCATATAATACTCTTCTTAACCGTTATGGTATGAAAAGGCCAGATTTACCATCAAAATCTTGTGACTCTAACAGCTTATCAGTTGAACAGTCAAAGAGACCTGTGAAGAGATTGAAGAAAGCAAGGGTAGCTTTCAGAGATCAAGTTGGGGGTGAGCTAGTTGAAGTAGTTGGCATTTCAGATGGAGTAGATGTAGAAACTGAACCCGGTCCAATGGGTGTAAAAGAAGGAAGCCTTGTTGGGAAATATGAATCCCTTGTGCAGACTGTAGTGATACCAAAAGGAAAGGACGAGTCATCAACGAAGGAAAACAGTAGTTCTGCAAAAGGTGTGACAAATAAGCTTCAAGAAGTCTTAAATAAGGTCAAGAGCACTCCAAAAACTGCAATATATGATGACCTTTATGGAGAATCCTTCTGTGGCAAACTAGGCACTTCCTGGGCATATTCTCCTGTTGGTTCTGGTGATAAAGTAGCTTCGCCAGATAAAGATCCTTTAGTGAAAGCTGGTGATTCTTCAAGCATAAATCCCAGAAATAACTCAAGCTCTTACAATGACGATGAGGATGAGGATGATCTATTTGGGGATTGAATTGATGCTTTAGACAACTGCAGTCTTTGAAGAACGAGGCCATTGTTTCCTTTGTAAATGGGAAAGTTTTGTTGTAATGCCATCAACAATTTTGGTTTGTAACTGCACATGCTATGTCAGAGGGTTTTAATTTATAACCCTGTTCCATTTACAAAATGACTTCACACATGTTTTAACCAAGAGGCAGCGCAATGAAATCAAGTTAAAGAGGCTGTTAGGCTGCATATGTAATTGAATGAAGTTTGGGGGTTCATTTTAGTTTTTGCTGCAGTCACAAGTAGCTGAATATATTTCAATGTAATTAGAATGGTATAATTAGCATATATTGTCTTTGCTTGCTTGTTCATGTCTTCTCGTTTCTGTGTTTTTATTTGAAGATGCAGGCAAGGAAATAGTAGTGTTATAATGCACAAGCATTTCGTTGTAGTGAGTACCTGTGTGGGTCTACTTTTTGCGTATGTAAAAATGTAGGGAACTATGAATTCATTGGTAATCTTGTTTTGGTTTGATTTAGTTTGCAAAGATGTCTTCATGATCCTGCGAGGATGACATATACTAAACTATGGCTTTTTAGAGGGATGGGAAGTATCAGGCGTGTTCACAAACTTGGTTTGTCTTCTCCTCCTTCCCGGCATCAAGGAGTTTGAAAGAGGTCTAGATCTTTACAAAGTTTCATCTTATATTAGATTCTATTACTTCAATTCTCCAAAGCTCAGATTTTGTTGAAATTAGTAGGGGCCACTACTTTGTGCTTCTCTTTCATGTACTTGGTTATAGAATTTTGATGATGGAACATTTAAAGGCAAGCTAAATTGGTACTTCTTTGTGTGTTCTATAATAGTTTACCCGCACTGGTTATTTTCCTTGTTTAGAATAATTTATCCACCGGCGCCGGAGTATCGCCGGTTAGATCCCTTCCCTTGTTAATGTACTTGTTCTGAATGCCTCTTGACACTTGTAATAACCTTAACTAAATTTCTTTTAAATATTCTATATCTTTTCTAAATTTAAAAAATCAATTACGTGATAAACTTTTCAGTGAATCTAAAAATTAAGTCTTTTATGTTTGAAGTTTTCTTCAACTTTCTTAATACATTTATTATTTGTTTCTAGGTTTGGCAATTAGGCCCGGATTTGATTGAGCCAATCTATCCCGTAGTCAACAAGCCCGGCCAGGGTTAGCTAAGCCTTTGGTTCGATTTTTTGGATCGCTCCTGATTGTTCATTACCATCCTTATTTTTTTTGTGGGATAAATTACCATCCTTATTTGTTTCACCTTAAAATGACTAAGTCTTTTTCTTAATTTCTAAATACATGAATAAACACTTTTTAAGTGACTTCAAAATGCGTGATTATAAATTTATTGTTAACATAATATAAATTAATTAAATATTTGAAATTCAACTATTTGAATCAAATTGCGGCACATGTCAACATTTGGTTTACTTGTACTTTCGAATATATATATATATATACACACACACACACATATATATATATATTGATCAAATATAATTTATAATGTATCTCATTGTTTAAAATATCTATTTAACTGATATAAAATAATAATTACATGCAACAAAATCTGCTAAGAGATTATTATTATTATTATAGAATTTTTATAAAATATTAGTACATACAATTTTAATTTATTTAAACCTTTTTTATAAATGATTCAAGTTAGCTAGTAAAATACTTTATTTAATTTTTGAAATTTCAAATGTAACCTTTATTTAAATGATTATTTATAAATTAATAATTTCTTATAAAAATAAAATATCTATAAATATAATTTAAATATAATTATTCGAAATTGGATTAAAAGCTTTAATTCGCTATGCACCTAACAAAATTTCATCTATTTAAATTAAAAGAAAATAATGTTTTAGAAAGTGTAGATGTGAAAAATTCTAAATTTAAAGAACTAAATTTAAAATAAAAATAATATTACTATAAATCATTAACAAAAAAAGGAAGTTTTGAAATTAGATGTTGTGTTATTTTTAAATGCATGTAAAAAAAAAGTGAGGATTACATACAAAATCAGCAATAAAATAAATAGTACGCTTACTATACTCTTCAAATCATATTAAAACAAGTAAACTAATAATTGAAGAAGTATGAAACCCTTCTAGTGTTTAGGTTGGAATATAATATCAATGACATGAATGAAAACACAAATTTTGTATTTCATATATTATGATATCTCAGAATTGCATGATAAATTGAACTGTAATTATAAAAAAGTAAATAGCATTTAGGAGTTTGACATAACATGAAAGTTTCACAGAAAACTTCAAATCAAGGCAAGAGTAGAAAATCAAGCAAAACCCTAAAGTTCCACATCTATTCCTTCTCAGGAGAAACTAATCTGATGTAACTTAAAAGTGGCTTCACACAAGATTTGTTCTGTCAGGTTCCTGAATTGTCTGCATAGTTTGATTGCACTAGTAATGCAGCCTCGTCCTGAAGGTGACAGATGTAGGTTTAGCAAATGGCGCATAACATCATGTTCTTTCACAATCATAGCATGTCGGCAAGGAAAAGTAGATTTCTTTGTCAAGCAAGCCACCTTTGAGATCGAATTGGGAAATTCTGCTCACTGCTAAATTTCCTGAAACACCCAGGAAAATCAATGATATAGTCTGCAATACCCCCTTTATGGTATTCAAGCAGACTAATTAACAAAAAAGTGTGAACACATCAATCTACCTTATTGTCTTAAGAATTCATTGTAGGACGAGAATTAGGCTCTTTTCGCTGCTCATTGCTACTTGGCCTAGGGTAGTTATCAACGAGACATTGCCCAACTGGAGGTGGGAGACAATAATTTCTGGTAATGCCTGTCCGGCGGCTGCAGATTACTAGATAGGTTAAGATTCAAATTCTAAACTTTTCTGACCGAAAACCATGGGATGAAACATGATGGTGAAGTGACCTCAGAAGATGGAGGTCAATTGTAGCTTTGTATTGGGATGGTATTTCCATTAATGCATCCAAAGCAAACTTTGTCTCCTTCTTGGTCATGGGGTTGTTTGTCAGCATAATGTCTGTGAAATTCACAAACTGCATCGAGGCAAAAAAGGTATTGAGTTTTAGTGTTCAATGTTACGGCAAAAGTTCCATATTCAGTGAGTAACCTGGAAATTGTCAAAGGCCCGAGAAGGAATGTTATCGTCAAATTGATGCATCATTTCCCATGGTCCATCTCCAACTCCAACCAATACTATGGACAGAGGATAGTTACTGCAAATAGATAGATTCAGTTTCTTCATGTCATGGAATCAAAATATCGAAAGGAACTTTGACAAGAGTGTTACAACCTTGCTTTTACAATGGCATCAATGGTGCTCTTCTCTTGAGAGCTTAGTTTTCCCTGGTCTGCGTTAACGCTTCTTGTAACCTTAGTAATCAACAGAATCAGGGGATACGGTAATAAAGAGAACAAGACCATGAGACAAGGCAATTTCCTTTTGTAACGATAGGAGTTTCTGGAATTGAAAAGAACTGACCTGTCCATCAGCAATGATCAATAGAACATGATATTGACCCCCACTAACATCCACAATCTCGATTGCAGTTTCAATAATGGGAGCAAAAGAGGTTGGCCCTGCTATTGATGACACAATCAGATTCACCAATTCTAGCTTGAATGAAACCTTGGAATAAGTATATCAAAATTGGTTCTATAACAATGGATTCTTATCATGTATCAGTAACAGGGTTCTTATTAAGCTGACAGACTAACCAGCCAAACGAACGTGTGGAACTAACTCTCTGTAACGACTAAGCACTTCCTCAAAGCCATTGCATGGTCTGTCTTCTGGGTAGAAGCTAAATACATCTTTGTCATGTGTACTGGCTGCAAGGCAAAACATACTGATTTCAGTCTCACAAACAGGCCAACTATAACTCTTTCATTTTCTGGCTTTTCTAGAGTAAAAGAAAACGGAAGCTGCTCACCATCACCAAAACCATAACAAGGAATTAGATTGTCCTCATCAAAAGATGACATTGTCCTCCCTATGATTGATATTGCCTGTTCATATGGATTAGGTTGATCCCCAAGATCATGCAGGCTCTTTCTTTTGAAAGACCGATAACCAGTCCACTCATTGCTCTTTGTAAAATCAATGCCAACAATAAGATTGGAAGATTCCAAGCCAGCTTGGGCCAGAGCTTGTGTAACCTACAACAATTGCTTCATGATTATTTATGACTTCTCTAGAGAACAGAACAATCAGTTCTAATTCTAATTTCAAAAGAACGACGAATTAAGTATATAGGGATGGTACCTGTTCAAGAGAGTCGTAATCATCACCAATTCTCGAATACTTGGACTGCAATCTACTCCTGTCATGATCAGCGTTCCAAGCAGAATGAACCAAGTATGGAGAGGAACTTCCAACTGAAGGAGACCCATAATTGTATCCGCCAAATTGGTGATTGTTCTTATACTTTGACTCTTTGAGTCCCATGTTCTGGTTCCCAAAATTTCCGAATATCGAATAGCTTTCTCTCTAATCCACTCTTGTTTGAGTAATTCTGTGCATCAACAAGAACAAAAGATCAGCTTTCTACAGTCGCCGGAATTAACGCTTTTGCTCCAAACTGATCATCAAAACCCAAGTCCCTGCAAAGTTCAACTACACGTACCTGTCGCAAAATCCAAATTGCATATAATTTTACATGCACAGCTGATAAACTTGAATCCTGGAATTGGGAACAAATTATACAGTATCAGACTAAATATCAAAAACTCTTGCAATCCTAACTAAGGAAATGAAAAAGGTCAAACCTTAAAGATTAAAACTTACAATGAAACCTCTGCTTGGAACAAGCAATCCCCTGATCAGACTTACCATCAAAAACTTATATACTTGCAGATAAGGAAATTTCCAGGTAATGATTTGATGTAGCACTAAGTCAAAACCAGATAAGAATCTCAAAGTTTTCTCGAACTACATTACTTTCTTAGAAAATCACCAGTGATAGAACCACCACACATACCGATACAGGAACCTACCAAGAAACTTAAAACGACCAAAGTTGTATAACCCTTAGAAGCATGGAAATTGCCATGAAACCAGTTCAACATTCCTTTCCTTAATAGTATATGGAGTATTGTACTGAAGACAAAAATTCTTTCAGGAAATTAAGAAACAATTTCCACAGGAATAAACAAAGCCAATTTCATACTAGCTGTGGATGATTGAAACATCTTTTTCTTGACTTGTCTTTGAGCGTGTCAATCGTCCGGAGTCAAATTAAAATATAGTAATAGTGCATTAGTTCCTGTATTATGCCCCAATATATTTTATATAATTTTAATAAAATTTATAAGTTAATTTAAAAATAAAACTATTAAAAATCGGCAATAAATTATTCCTTATCTAATAATAATAAAAAAAGATGACTGACAAAGCACTATGGCTTATATCTAAACGTATTGAATTCATATGCGTTATATGTTTTATGATTACTCATTCTAGTCATTTGGTATCAAATGCAATCTTTAAATAATATAAATGAAGATAATGTCCTCAAATATAATTAAAAGAACTTTATGTTATGTAAAGTAATTAAAATTGTTTCTTATGAATAATTTGTAAAAATAATGATAATGTATTTATATCTATATCTAATCTTTTATGAGAATGACTTTAATCTCGTAATATTCTTCCTTATATATAACTTCCACCCCCCCCATTTTTTAATTTTCACTCCCTAAAAGTTGCTATTTACTAAACTATCATCTTTCTCTATTTTTCACCACCACCATTGGACTCCCCTCGACATCAAGAGCAAAAGCCATATTATCTCATCCCTGGTCATTGTCTGTATCGCTGATACCAATTTTGCAATAACCTAAACAGGCACATGATCAACACGTGAAACCCGAAAGCTGAAGCCCTTAGATTACATATATAAGTCTGATTACTAGTGATAGACATAAATTCAAAATCTTAGAAAAATAAATTACAACATGGACAAGTGTTAGCACCAACACAGAAAAGAACAATAATATTACCATGCATCTAAAGAAAACTTTTCAACATACTAAATCATATTAGTACAGATGTTAGAGTATAGGTACAAGTGAAAGCAAATGAAAAACATATGTAGAAATTGATGGTAGACCTGAAAAATTAAATTGAGGAGAGCTAAATCTCACTAAATAAGTCCATATTGCCTTACGACATCCAGTAGTGTGCTCACATAATATACAATTTATACTAGTATAAACACATTTATATGATGCATGACAAATTACATGTAATACATAATAAATCGTAAGGCAATGAATGTATTAGGACTCTAATATCTAAGGATAAATCCTCAAAATACTACACCTCGAATGAATGCTATGTGCTAAGCATCACCAACAGTCTAGATATACACTTATACTGATATAGTCGTAAGGCTCTTTTAGTTCAAATAGATGGCTGAGTAACTAAGTGTTACTATCAGACCAACACTCACTCAATACATTCAAAGTCACAATTTCATCAATAATATATATATTAAACAAGGACTCAACGGAGCGCCAAGCCTCAACCAAGATCGGTCTGTATCGTATCTCAATATCATATCATAATCATCTCTCATAATTAAATCAGTGAGCATCTGGTCCTATACTCATCAAGTGACATGTCTTACATATTTTTCCTCCTCCACGATTAAAATCAAATATATCAACACACAATCCAACAATATCATTCCTTTAGTAATATTAAAAAATTTGATAATAGGCTATTCCTTTTTATTTACCCAACTATCCTACATGATTGAACATTCATAAATTTCCTAATCCATTCTTTTTTCAGTGAAAAACCTTTTTATTTCACTAATAAAGCTGCTCAGAAGATTACATTTTTAGTCATCAATTAAAGGAGCCTTAAATCCTAGACCGTAAGAGGTAATAATACCTACCATAGGTTAGTAAAATTAAGATTTAAGTAGTATTGAACGACATAACTACATCATACCACCATCTTATAATTATCATATCCATATTATGATGCACTATAAATTAAAAATTGAGCTCCAGTAGTTGTTTGCCGAGCAAAAAAAATTAGACATATATCTTCTTTTTGTTCATATCAGTTGCAACAATCCCTTATTGTTGAGTAGGAATACTATCTTCAACATTTTCAACATCATTCTGACTATTGGAAAAAGAACTTTCACAACCAATTTCATAGTTTAGTCTTTGTCTTCTTCTTTCTCATTCTGATACTCTTCAAGTAAAGTTTTAGTCTGTCATTTTACATCGTGGCTAACTTTCTTATAAGGTTTCTCGTCGTCTTTGATTATAACTAAATGTTTTTTTAATATAGTGATTCTCTTACCTTTTAAATGTTTGTTACAATATAAACAAATAGTATAGTTTTTCATATTAATAACCAATCTCGCATGAACACAAATATGATCATTGAGTCTTCTTGAAGAGATTGAATTATTAAAAGTATTCAAACTTTCTCCATTTACCTGTAAAAATAAAAAAAGACATATGTCAAAATTAAATTAATAACTTAATATCAAAATAAAGTGTTCTTTTAACTTAGTTTGATTATCAACTGCAATATGTCCAATGCAAGTACATTCCTTGCTTATAAGTATGAAATGATCATGATGATGGAATTGAATGCGATTAAAACATATGAACTCTAAACTCTTTTTACTAAAGTTATCATTTTCCTCTTAGAAACATTCATATCAAAATGATAAAAAAATATCAAGTTGATCATGGTGCCTTACATATAAAAAATTTAATGAACTATGTTAACTTTAGTTTTGATCCTTTTTAAATGAGAATCACGATAAAACTTAAGTTTATTAATATAACAATTATTAATAAATATAATTAAATTAAAAAAAATATAAATTTTAAATCAAATTTTTATTTAATAATTAAAATTTATTAAAAAATATATTTTATGTATTTTTATTGATAATTTATAAATAAATATTATATTAAAAATTAAAATAAATTTAATTAATTAAAATTATCCTTTTTTAATCTAATATATAATTATGACACGTAATAAAAATATTAATAACAATCAAGCAAAATTTTATTTAAAAATAAAAAAATTTGAAACCACGACAAGAAAGCATGATTAGAATCAAACGCGTAGCCTCAATTTAACCCCAATTTCAGCCCTAATATTAGTGTTAAACCCTAAATTTCCTAAATCCTGGCAGCATCTAAGCAGCTGGGAAGGCCCGTATCTCTCATCTTCATTTTCCACTTTCTTCAAACATAACATTAACATTAGCAAACCTTTCTTCCCCTTCTAAAACTGGTTCACTTCCACCTCAATAAGAAAACTTCTGAAATTTTTCTTAATGGCGATCTGCTTCCAAACCCCATTTAAACCCATTGGGTTCTTCAATGATAACAATATGAATCACAAATCCCTACTCCGCTGCAACTTGTCACTTACCACCACCGAACTCGAACCTGTTTATACATCCGTTAAATCCTTTGCACCCGCCACCGTGGCCAACCTAGGACCGGGGTTTGACTTCCTGGGTTGCGCAGTTGATGGAGTTGGTGACTACGTCTCCCTCCGCGTCGATCCATCGGTCCATTCAGGCGAGATCTCTATCTCCGATATAACGGGAAATCATGCCTCTAGAAAACTCTCAAAGAATCCACTTTTTAACTGCGCTGGTATCGCTGCTATTGCCACCATGAAAATGCTTAAGATCCGCTCTGTAGGACTCTCTCTCACCCTCGAAAAGGGCCTTCCTTTGGGGAGCGGACTCGGCTCCAGCGCCGCTAGTGCCGCGGCCGCTGCCGTAGCAGTTAACGAGATGTTCGGAGGAAAACTAGATAGTAGAGAACTGGTACTTGCTGGGCTGGAATCAGAAGCTAAAGTGTCGGGTTATCACGCGGACAACATAGCTCCAGCGATCATGGGTGGATTCGTGTTGATTCGGAGCTATGATCCGTTGGAACTAATGAGACTCAAGTTCCCAACAGAAAAAGATTTGATCTTTGTGCTGGTTAGCCCTAATTTCGAGGCACCCACCAAGAAAATGAGGGCGGCGTTGCCAACAGAAGTAGGGATGTCACACCATGTGTGGAATTGCAGTCAAGCTGGGGCATTGGTGGCGTCCATACTGGAAGGGGATTTGCTGGGGTTAGGAAAGGCGTTATCGGCCGATAAGATCGTGGAGCCCAAAAGAGCGCCATTGATTCCCGGGATGGAAGCGGTCAAGAAGGCGGCTATGGAGGCTGGAGCTTTTGGATGTACCATAAGTGGGGCGGGGCCCACGGCGGTGGCTTTAATAGATAATGAGGAAAGAGGGAAGGACATTGGGGAGAGGATGGTGGAGGCGTTCTGGCGGGAGGGTAATTTGAAAGCTGCGGCTATGGTCAAGAGGCTGGACAGAGTTGGTGCTAGGCTTGTTGCCAGTGTTCCTCTTAGATAATGAAAAGTTTTCTTCTTCTTAGGCTGAGCCTATCGGTTTAATTTCAATGAGTTTTGTTTGATTCAGCTTAATGAATTGATGCTTTAGGCTTGCTTACTGTCTCTTCTTGTTGGTTCTTGGAAGCCAGAGGATGATAAATAAGATATCATTGGCTTCTCATCAAACGCTGTTCAGTTTGTTTTTATTCAATTGCCAATTACGTAAAATTTTCCACTCATGAAAAAAAGAAAAAGGAAGCCTAAGGAAGAGTAAGGATCTTTTGTAATTCAAAATATTTTGGTAATTTCAGGCAGATGAAGTTCTCATCACATACGTAATTTTCTTTCTCTCAGTTTCGAGTCATCCATCTTTTTCTTCCGTATTGCTTTATTACAGATATTTCTATAGGCTTAGCATTCTCAGTTTCACCACCTTTCAGGAAAGGGCTTTCAAAAGTTGGTCGGCAACTACAGATATAATTCGTTATTCAGGGATCTTCTTAGCTCTGTTTCTGTGTCACCAATATAGCTTCCAGCTACGGAAGCCTTGTTTATTTTCCATCTTATAGGCCCCAGGAGCAGCAGTTGTGATCATGGCAAGCAATTTTCATAATTGCCATATATAGAAGCGTTTATATGTTTTTTGCAACAAATTAAATGGATTTTCCATTTGTACCTTGAGGATGGATCACACCCAGGGCTTAGAAGCAAGGCCATGGGCTATGATCAGCTAATGTACATTTAGGTAGTTTCCGGATAGATTTGTGGAATTTATTATTATCATTTCTTTTGCTTTTGAGCTGTACTTTGCAGACATTGTTCTGTCCAATTAACTCATTTAGCTACTAAAATGTAAAAGGTTGTGCAGGATTAGTCATAGATTTTGTTCCTAAATTATGCCCCATGTTAGTTCCTTCGTGAAATGGTATTTGTTTTCCTTTTCCATGAGGAATATTTCATTCTGCAGAAAGAAAACTGACATGCTTCTGAGGTTCTAAGTATCAATTGGTAAACTCTAAACAAGCGGCAACCTGCGATTGACAAAAGTGAGGAGGCGATGGGCCTCAGGATATTAATTGGCAATATGGGATTCTTAAATGATATTCATGTTTTCTGGAAAGAATTAGTGAATACTTAAAACGAAGGGGAATCTGCTTTTGGATATGTAGTAGAAAAATTGCTTATACTGTACCCAATCTTGTAATTGCTGCACTCTGATTCTGAACCTGTGCAAACAGAGAGGCCGGGGAGTTGATTGCATACTACAAGATTGCATGTAAGGAAAATGTTTTCTCCTTTTTTGATGCTCACGACGAAGTTGATCATCTTAAAGGGACTGCTTTATCTAGGGCATTACAAGTGTGTATTGGATCATTTGTTCTACAAGCACAATTTCAACAATGTAATCATACCTTAAGGTGGATTATCTTGTTATTGATTCTCCGTTCACTATTGATATTTCTGGTAGAGATGCTATTTATCATTGTTAAGGTAGAAATATCCATGTCATCTCCAAATGTAGATGACATGGATATTTCTCCTGATTTGTTTTTATTGCTTTGAGGCTGCAACAGCTCTCCTTGAAAGGGATAGGTATGTATTCTGCATGAAGTGAAGCTGATAAGATCTATTTATCTTAGTTCTTAACTCCATTATAACTTTTTTTCATTTTTGTAGGTCCATTATAATCTCTTTAATCATGGAATGACAATAGACAAAAGCAGTTTGTGCATGATCCTTGGTCAATTTTCACACATCATTAGCCATGGTCACTTCTTTGCGTTTGTCTACATCTTTAAATGATGGTTATGTTGTTGAAAGAAGGGAAATTTGCTTTTATCTTTTGTGGCTTGCAGTCAATTTAATTGAATGGGTATTGTCTAAACCATTCTGATGAAGCACTTATCCGTGATGGTTTGGGCATTGTCATATTTGGAGTCATGTCATACTTGTGTATGCTGCATATGCATTTTACCGATCAGATTTTTTTTCCTGGACTTGGGTGGATGCTGACTAGATCTCAACAATTTACTTTACAAAATCTTCACTTACTTGGATGACTGGTTGAGATTAAAAGAAAATCACAAAGGTTGCTACTTTGTTCATCCAGAAGTTTGCTAAACATACAACTTTAGTGAGCATGTATGGCTTTTAAATTCTTGTATTTTGGCTTTTAATTTTTTGGTTTAATGTAACGGCCTCAGACATACATATTATCATCTGTTGGTTGAAATTTGTGTATAAGGGACATTATGCAGATGCTTCATGTATTTTAGTGAGCGATAGTGATGATAGACCCCAAATGCAGGTGTTCGATACTTGCTGGTATGCAGCTCAGCTTTTGTAAGTCGTTCGTTTTTTCCTTGAAATAGCACTAACACATGAGGGAACAATATAGTAAATGACTTTCTCCAAAACTGAAGGTTATTGCAAAGGTTGCCCTCAGATTAAACATTTAAAAGATCACTTTCTCGCTATATGATTACTGGACTTCGATCACGGGGTCCTATTTTGTAGCAGTTCTTCAAACAGTACCTTGAGCCTATTAAGCTGAATGAAATTAGGTGGTAACCAGTTTCTGATCTACATTCTTCTCTTTAATTTTTACTGTTTATTGAATTATCTTCTTTTTGCCTACTGTTCTTAAAGGTTAACTGGAAATTAATAGATTTGAGTTACTTGACAAAGTTAAATAAGTACTGCAAGTCATTTGAAGGTGCAGATTTTCTTGACTTGGTCAATAAGTTGGCTATGTTATGAATACCCAAGGCACTTTTGCTGCAATAGTGAAGGCGGTTTGCCTGTCCGTGGTAAATATGCTGTTTTGAAAGCATACGGTACATAAGGAGATGTGCGAATTGAGTACCCATACTATAATTCCATTCCAAGTAATCTGATCACAATGTAGATTAAACAAGTATCCTCAGCCAGATTGCAGCAGAGAGAGGTCTTAAGTACGGGGGGTGGAGCATTCCGTTCCACTTAGGGTGTTCCAATGCTGTTTCGTTTAATTTGGTCCACACATATGTGTAGGCTCTATATAAATGAATGGATGAAATTTAATAGAACATAGTTAGAACTGATTAATTAAAACAGAAGATTTAATCCCTAAATACAAGGGCTCTATGTTTTCTTCCAGAGCACCTCTGCGATGTTGAATTTAATCATGTCCCTAGTTTTTAGTCTCCTGTGAATGGCCAACCTTAAGATGGAGGAGGTTTTAGGGAGATTGTTTCCATACAGTAGTGGTTTGCAAAGGTTCTAGACCTGTATTTGGTCCATATCCAAGTGTCTGGTCTTGGTCTATCTTGATTGGGATTAAGAGTGACAATTTGGCCCTGATTTCGAAGAATTCTCTATATGTATTTGGCCAACTCTAGTTCATCCTATCTGTGATAGCTGCTGCTCTTGTTAAGTCAGATGATTTGAGTGAATTTTAGTCATGAAGTAAGAACGACGATTCGAGTGAATAAACTCTTCAGAAACAAGGGTGGAGATTAAGTTGATTTGAGTTTGGCTATAAATTGATCAGATTACTTTATATTAGAAGAAATGAACAAGAGGTTGCTCAATATAAATAGAGTAAATAAATATGAGCTAGTTCATTTTGTTTATTGTTGGATTAGGGAGTTTTTTTTTTAAAATTAAAAGAAATATATTATCAAAGTTGGAAACTTATATACAATCCTATTACAAGGATAATAACCAAATTACTATTACCACTAATATACTACTATTAACATACATTCAAAAACTACATTAAACAAGCTATATTAATCAAGTCAATCTGAGTTACTGTCTAATGGCGTCTTGCTTTCCTTTGACAATGATTAACTCTCTAATCAAGTTAACTATTGTAACAGCAAGCTCATACTTGTGTTGTTCTACTTCCTTATATTATCGTCTATTCCTCTCTCTCTATATGTGATATATCACCATCTGAAACGACATCCTAATAATGATACCATCTCACAGCCCAAGTCTGGAATACAGTATAACATCATTTAACACCTCATTCCATACAAAGGAGAAACTTGGGATCCCTATCATATGCGATATTCGGCTCCATACCACTTTGGTATATTCACATTCAAAATACAAGTGATTTCTACAAACTCATGCCATATAGAATATGAATACAGCATTAAGATGAATACTAGTTTAGATTGATATTGTTGTAAGTCTACATATGGAAATGTATTGGTTACTTGGGTTTTGACTGAGTTGTACTCGTCTCTTTCTATCTAGACCTTGTCACTCTAAATGACATTTTATCGTACATTTTTGTAACTCTTGCAAAGTTAATGAAAATTTCATTTTTCAAAAGAAAAAATATTCAAACCAAAATTAGGTTTCTCTTCCATTCCCAATGATGCTCTTGAATTCTTTGATCAATTGATTTCTTAGGCTCAAAATTTGCCAGAATTTGTTTTAGGTAGAGCTATCCAGAAGATGGAACCCTTGAGAAAGTAGATATGGATCCATTCCATCCATAAAGACTCTTAATTTGTTAAGATTTTTCAATTTTTTAAAACTAAAAAAACTTTGTTCATGGCTCTTATCGATTTGATTTCTAAACCCCCTTAGTACTTTGGTTTACAAATATATAACCTTTCGATCTTAGCAACTGAAGCATTGTTGTCTTTTCCTGACAAAAGGATTGGACTTTATTATATTGATAGGGAGTGATAAATGAGAAATTCAGTATACATAGAGGTGATTCATGATTGAATTGATTAGTTACAGTCTTCCTATTAGGGAGAGGGATTTTTTGCACCAGTGCCTTAACTTGTTCTTGATAACTTCAAGGAGTTACCGATAGCAATAACATCATTTGCACAAATTTTTGATGTTGAATATTCTGACACTTTAGCTCCCATTACTAGATTAGAACAATCAAATTGTTGCTAACAATAACAATCAAAAGGTTGGAATGGATCCCAATTAGATCATAAATCAACTTTTTTGCATGTGAAGAAGCAAGAGAGATTTGTAAAGAAAGGTAAAAAAGATAATGTCAACCAGAAAGGTACATTATGGCTTAAAGTATAGTAGGATAGATGAACAATTATGTCTACTTACTCAAAAATGTGTATGGTTTAGACCAAGCGCTAAGAAGTTGATACAGTAGGATGATGAACATTTGTTGAGTATGATTTGTAAAAAGCTTATCTAATTCCATTCTTTAGATGAAATATAAGAGCAATGACTTTCTCACAATGTCCTTTTATGCTGATAATATTAGTCTTTTGGTGACTAGAGATAATACAAGACCAATTGAAGAGTTCAAATAAGAAATGATGCAAATTTTTTAAATGAGAGAACTAGATCTTATGAACTGATTTTTTGGAATGGAGAACAGATCAAGCAAAAATGAAGTGCTCATCTTCCATAAGAAGCATGTAAAAACATATTGAAAAAATTTTTGTTGGATGAATGGAAAATAATATCCACATTCATAAATTAAAACGAGAAGCTGAACAAGGAAGATGGTGTTGATAAAATTAATGAAGGTTACAAAACGGCTGAACGAGTCTCATTGTAACAAGGTTGGATATTCTATTTGGATCAAGTCTCCTATCTTAATTTATGCATTGTGCTAGTATAATATTTTAAGGGACCATCTAGTTCCACTTTTGTTTTTTTGTTACGGTTTTTTGTTTTTGATTTATATTTTTGGTTTTTTTCTTTATTAAAAAAACTATTTGGTTGAAATTTCTAATATAAAAATTGAAAATAAAAACCAATTTGGTTGAGATTTGTAATAAAAAACTAAAAATAAAAATAGGTTTGGTTTTTTCATCTTGTTTTTACTTTTGTAATTATACTCTTATGTTAATAATTTTAACATACTATATTATGTTTTAAAATTAATTAGTTCTCATTATAGCTAAAATTAAAATATATGCAAATTAATATAATTAAAATGTTTACACATTAATTGTATATAATAAAATTCTATAAATTAGAAAATTATATTAAATCATTATAATCAATAAAAAAGTCCATCATATTATAATTCTTTAAAACATAATAGTATTATCATTTATAACAAGAAACATTAATCAATAAGAACTAATATAATCATTTCACATTTATCTAGCAATTTCATCTCGCTTTCAAAATATACTTCGAAGTTGTGCCGGAGTGATATTATACTCCACTTGAGAACTTACATCTTCATTTCACTTTTCCTAATTTGTTTTTCATTTTTACTTTCCCTAATTTTTTCTTCATATCATAACTCAATATGTTTTTATGGAGAATTTTCCTTTTACAACGACAAAATATTTTTCAATAACATTTCTTAACGAAAAATGCATATAGTTAAACAATTCCTATGGACTTTAAGGTCTTCTTCTACCTCTATAATCTAGCAAATGATATCTCTTACTTCGATATGATGATAGAAATCCAGGCATATTATTGTAGCTTGAATAAACCAAATAGAACTTACCTAACATATAAAGAACATAAAATTAACAAAAAGATATTAAAATGAATTATAATTACTATGTTTATTTAAAATAATATAATACCTTATGAAGACATAGTAAATTAATTCGCTAGATTTGTCACTGTTTCTAAGAGAACTCAAGATTCATTTGTAGTACCTTCCCGTTCAACTATTACATATGTAAAACACATGTCAAATAATATTTTGTGTTGGATTAATTCTTTTACCCATGTATGATATTTGTTCATCGGTCGAACATATGCATCAATATGTGTGCCATTTATTGCTCCTATATAATCCTAAAAATTAAAATAATTATTAATCATAAGGATATAATTACAATAATAATTAAATATATGAATGTACGTGAATATATGAAAAGAATTTTGAATTATATTGAATCTCAAGAGGTGTATTATCAAAGGATGGTAGAGTAATAACTCTTTACGCAAGACAATTAATTACATATAAGACTATGTAAAAGTATTTCGAAATTGTCCAAGTTGAATGTTCAAAGCGTTCTGAATTGACTCTAGTTGTCTCACTATGCCCTATAGTCATCAAAAAAATTGCTACTTGTTTCTCTACAGTCAAATGACTTGTTATCTTTAAGCCTCTCTTCAACTCATCACATAACCTCCAAAAGATTATCTTTCTCATTCTTAAGTTTTCATAAATCTTTGTAGGATTCTCATTCAAAAGTTATTATCTTTCTCATTCTTAAGTTTTCATAAATCTTTGTATGATTCTCATTCAAAAGTTCTAATATCCAATCATGACTTGATAAAGTAGAAGTTTTACATGGTTGCTTTTGTAAATGAAAATATTTATTCTCTCCCTTAGCTAAAGAAATAATGATTACCTTCTTCAGTTCATTATCAGAATTTGATTCGAAATCTAATAAGGAATCTAGGTATCTACAATGCCAATATTAAATAATTAACAAAACATTCAGTTAAAAGGTTTAATCAAATATAAACAAAATATTCATAGAAAATATAGACTTAACATTAAGTCAAACATTCATACAAAACACAAACTTAAAATATTGAAACTATGCAATAGTGCTTAATATAAAAGTGTCAAATTAATAAGAATTTGATATGAAATAACATAAAAATATAATTAAAGTGATATAATCTAATTCAACTTCCTTGCATCTATCATCTTTATAAAAAATATCCCTATAAAGTGGAGAATCATATAAAGCCTTTATAGCTTTTCCATATTGCACATCATCAACACCCAATTCATTTAAGAAATTCAGACATTCCATCGTTATGTTAGACTAATGAGATCTATTCTCTATAGTGGATAATGTTTCAATAAGTTTTTTCTCAAGAAAATCATTCTTCCTTTTTGATTGTTCACTAATTATAACCAAGACCTCTTTTACAATGTTAAAATGTATCTTCTTTGCCCTCTTATTCTTAGGAGATTTCTTTCTCTTAGATGGGGAACTTATAACTTGATTTCCTTTTTCATTATACAAGCAATTTTCATCATCATCATTTATATGTTCCTCTTTTATACTATTCGATGGAGATTTAGTTGATGAATGTGCATGCAAACCATTTGTAGTGGTATTTGCAAAAATATGACACAAATTTAAAAAATCCTTGCATCTTTTTTTAATCTGAGTCATTTTATGCACCTATAATGATGACAAAGAAACATAAGAACAAATATTATATAATATGATATATTAATAAAACAAAGACATGTTTTACCTTAAATAGATTTTTCCAACATTCATTTGAAGCATTAACTTCACCATAAAATAGTTGTAACTGATTCCTGTTTCTTAAAGTAAGTTCTTGAAATTTTTTAATCTAGCCCTTAATCCTATTAGCTTAAGGTTTAGCTCAAGGTTTATTATTAATGATTCTGATGATAACCATATAATATTTCAAAATTCAAATTAGTGTTATTTCCTTCTATTGTTAACGACAAAATTCTTAAAAGGAAATAAAATCATAGGAAAAATGCCTTCTTGCTTATAGGAATTCTTAGTCAACTTACCTTATTAGAAAAGATTCCACAATATCTAGAAGAATCTTGCCAATCACATAATTCAAACAATTAGCTCCGATATTCTTGTCAAAACTTTTATATTAACGTCTGAAGATTGGAAGATTCTAGTAGAGATGATATCGAAGATACAAAGTTAACTCAGAATTAACATGAAGTAACGATTAGTTGAAGAAAACGTCTACTTAAAGAAGAGTCACTGCACTTGCGAACAATACACAGATTTGAGAAATACTTCAGCAGCATCAATATTCTTTAAAGTAATATCTATATCAAACTCTTTGTGCTTTAAAAAATGAAATCATTATATTAAGAGAGGCTGTTAAACCCTTTATTCATTTTTTGTTGAGAGCTTGTAAAATATTGTTAAATACTACAAGTGTGGAAGGTTGAAGAACTTTGAAAAATATGTACTTGTGAGCTTAGAGAGGCTCGTGAAAATTTATTACTTTGAGTTTTATAGTGAAATACTCAAGTTGAATACTTAGGGACTAGACTTAAGCTTCGTTATAAGGTATAAATCGACTGTGTCACTCACTCTCTCTCTTGACTTTTAAATTTTTGCATCACAGTGTGTGTGTTTAATTTACATAAGGCTCTTTCATTTTTGAAATAGGCTCCTTCTGTTTTAATATTGCAAGAGGTTTCTTTCGTTATCAGACTCCTTTCGTTTTTTAACAGACTCCTTTCATTTTTTAACGGTAACAGGCTTCTTTTGTTTTTAACTTTAACAAGCTCCTTTCGTTTTTAAATGTTAACAGGACCCATTTTTTTAAAAAAAAAAGTTAACAAACTCCTTTCATTTTTAACAAGCTAATTTTATTTACAGAATTTTCTGTTGAAATTTGGCAGGTTTCTATCATTTATATGAATTGATAGTAACTTAAAATTTTTAAGTTATACACAATTCACCCCCTTCTTGCATGTATTTGTTTTATCAAATCCATTGTACTAATTATCCTTCAATTGAACATCAATATACTCCGTATTTAATTTCTTTTGAAGACCTGTCTTAATATTCTTCCAACCAAATTTGCAAAAGTTAGTAGTCGTTTGATTTACCTTCTTCACTTCTTCAACCATCAAGGAAATTAAATATATCTCTATGAGATCATTCCATACCCCATTTTTTCATTTATTTTCACACAATTATTAGAATCATTCATATTGTTCAAACCTGCCATCACTAAATGTAATTACATATAAGTGACATCAATCACAACAATTTTTACAAAGTATTAAATGCTAAACATGGTTCAAAATAATCATGAGACAACCATTTTAAATGTTAAA
>JANZXP010000194.1:4147862-4168392 GCA_027576715.1 Erythroxylum flavicans
GTCATTACTTCTCTTATTGGTCTCCTCATAGACCCGGTTCCCGAATCCGACCCGTTATGTGGGATCGGGATGTTACATATGGGACAGCAAATGACATGAGCCCAGTATTCGTAATAGATACAAGACAATAAATAGGTGCTCGATCACAACAAAGTAAGACTGATGGAGTCATATATGCATTTGCATATACAACTTGATATGTATCATATGGATGATTGAAATGAATTATTGGATTGTTATGAAATAGTGATGCGAAATATTATACACGAATTATACTTGTTGAAGCATGATAAAATGTGATGCAATATTAAATATTGGATGATATGATTTGCTTGTGAATTGAATTATGAATTTCCTTGTTATTTGATATGGGTGAGCACATCAATGATGGTTCACTCACTGAGTTGGAAAACTCATCAAAATTGTAACATTTATTTTCAGATAAGAGGGAGACCTAGTTTCTAAGGAAAATTAGAAAAAATCTAATACTGTCAATATTAGAAACAAGAATGGATTAAAGGTCTGGTCAGCTAATACTTTGGAGTCTAGTTAGGATGTGTTGTTTAGCTTCTCATTTCATGTTAAACATTTTATATGGAGTAGTCAACTCCCAACTGTTATGTTATGTATAAACATGAATTATGAGATGTATGACAATGTAAGTTATGTTTGTGAATGAAATTAATAGGAAAAGTTGATCTTTTAAATACTTATGTTCTATATGATGCCATAATAAATTGATGTGATTGCTCTAACATGCCATTTTCATAGGGTATGTTTTTTAATGTCCTCTGGATGTTCGGACATATGCTCTATAGAGGTGGTGTGTTACATTGGAGCTTTGAAGACACTATTTCTGCTTGTATAAAGCTACCCAACCATGTACGTTGACTTACACGGCTATGAATTCTAGCTACAATCAGGGATTTATATGTTCAGATGATCAGGAGAAGACAACTTTTACATAGCCATATGACACTTTTGCGTACCGACGAACGTCATTTGGACTTTGTAATACACTAGCTACATTTCAACTGTGTATGAAGATAATTTTTGCAAATATAATTGAGGATTTTAAGGAAGTATTTATAGATGATTTTTCATTATTTGGAGATTCCTTCGAGTAGTGTTTGACAAATTTGGACAAAGTTCTCCAACGATGTGAAGAATCATATTTAATCTTAAACTGGGAGAAATGCCACTTCATGGTTCAGGAGGGACTTGTGCTAGGACATAAGATATTCTACAATGGTATTGAAGTGGATAAAGCAAAGGTTGAAGTCATTGATAAGCTTCCACCACCAACCAATGTCCAAGGGGGAACATTTTTTAGGCATGCCAAATTCTACTGACAATTTATAAAGGCTTTTTATTAATTGCCAGACCCCTTACTCATTTTTTCAAAGAAATGAAAGGAGAATTTTATTATGAAGAATGGAATTAGAAACTAAATAAGAAAACTTAAAGGAGTACCCTTTAACAAGGACTTGTAGTATTATTGCCTAACTAAAATACGTGGTTAAAATGTAAGCTAAGTTAAAAGTTAGAGAATGTTGAAGCTTCAAGTTACTCCTCCCATCAATAAGAGTTCTTTGATAATGTCCATGATTTTAGTGATAAGGACTGCAATTGGTTTTTTCTTAGATTCAAAATGTCTATTACGTTCAAAATGTCTAATATTCCTTTCTTTCAAAATGGTGTGCACGCACATGTTAATAGCTACAATGTGTTTCAACTTGGGAAGAGATATTTGAGAAGATAACCATTTAATAGCACTAGAAAATGTAATAGCTTGAGTAAGCCAGGAATAGTACAATTTCATAGCTTCCCATATACAATTGGTCATCACACATGTGAAAAATAAATGGTCCCTTGTTTCTTCATATGTTAAACAAAATGGACAGGAGGTGTCAACGTTTAAATATATGAGTCAATCTGCAGTGTTGAGTTTATTCTGTATAGCGAGCCACAGAAGAAAAGAGGTTTTAAATGGTAGTTTTTTTTTTAGATGATTTTATGCCACTCCACTACAAGTTTCTTAACCCTTAATATGTCTCTCATGATTTTATTCAAAAGTAGGTAAGTAGGCCGATTGTGCCAAAAGAATATGCCCTAGTTAAGAGGATTGGGAGGATGTTGGGGTTGTAAATGACTAAGGCTAGCAGGAAATTGCCAACTGCTCCTATTGATGAATGAGTCCACTTTAGTGTGGAAAGGGAGCTCTTATTATTTTTCAAGTGACATGTCTTATTGGACTAGATTTTTCAAGTGGAGTAATTGTTTTAGACTGTAAGAATTGGTAGCATTCTTGTTCACTTCCCATATGCTTCTAGAGAAAATAGAAATGAATCCACCTAATCCATAAAGAGTTTCTATCTGTAAGAATCCGTCAAAGTCTTTGCAGGATGAGTACTTGATTAGTCAGTTTAAATGAAGAAATACTTAATGCCCCTTTTTCTTTTGGATAGTAAATATTCGACCATTTGATTTTATCACTTCCCTTTGCACCATTCAAATGGTTCTATAGGAAGTCCTTGATAGTTATTTCTATTGTCTTGATAACATTTTTAGAGAGAAAAATGTGTGAACTCTAATAGATGTGCAGAGAGTTAAGAACTGATTTTATGTGCTGAAGTTTCCCTGCAAAAGATAGGAAGTGGTTCACCTAGGAGTTGATTTTTCTTTGGATTTTCTCTATAATAGGATTGCATTTGAGCAAGGTGAGTCTTTTTTCTGAAACAAGTAGATCCAGGTATAGTAGAGGTGGTGATTTCTCCATCATCCCATTGATTGAAGCAATTTTAGATACTAGAAGCTCTTTTTAAGATAATAAATTGGCTTTTATTGAAGTTAATCTACAATCGAAAGAGAGTTTTGAATTTATGAAGAGCCTTCATATAGCTTTGGAATGGTATTTAAATCTTGCATTAGAAGCCACTTCATGCTTGACTATGGAGTTAAGCATTTCCATGCACAAAATTAAAAGGTAGGGGGAAAGAGGGTCCCCTTACCTAATTCCTCCCCAGGCTTTGAAAAATTTTGAGGGGTTCCTAAGAATCAAAACTAAATAACTATAATGAGGATACGTTCCTTAATCCAGTTAATATATATTGTTAGAAATCTATAAGCCTCCATCATCTTTCATATGAAGTTCCAACTAACACTATGAAAATCATTGTGAAAGTCAACTTTAATAATTCAATTAGGAGTTGAATTAGCTCTTGAATAACCTTTAAGCATCTCTTACACAATTAATATATTGTCTCCAATTTGTCTGTTACAAATGAAGGCACCTTGGTTTTCATTGATGAGTAGAGTGATTTTTGTTTTCAATCTTAATATAAGGATCTTAAAGATGATTTTGTAAAGAAAATTTGTGCATGCAATGGGCCTGAATTTATTTAAACAAGTGGGATTAGATCACTTTTGGTACCAAACATATGAATTTCTTGTTGATTTTTTGTATGAGCACACCTTTGTAGAAGAATTCTTTCACTATTTTTGATAAATGTACCTGTAATGTCCCAAGATGTTTTTAGAAGAAGACATTTAGTCCATCAAGACCAGGAGCTTTCATTCAATTCATCTTGAATACAACTCCCTCAATCTCTTTGTCCTCAACAGCCTTTTTGACTAATTCTCTTCGAACTAATTTCATTGAGGTCTAAATAAGAGATAGATGCTAAGTTGCGGGTTCCAAGTAGGTTGTTGAAGTAATTCACAACCTCATTTTGGATGTCCATATGGTTTTGAATCATCAATCCCTCATTGTTGGTAATTGAGCAGATCCTGTTTTTGTTTTTTTAGGCCAGGATTGAGTTGAAAAAGAACTTTAAACATCTATCTCTATCTTTGAGCAAATTTACCCTACTCTTTACTAAAGCAAAGAGTAGTGATTATTGACAGTAAGTATGTAGCTAGAGAGAGCTTGCTTTTCTTTAGCTGGAAGTAAAGGATCATGAGGTGAAAGTGTAAGGATTTTCTAGATTTTAGAGAGTTTATTTCTAGCTTTCAATAAAAATTTATCAGTAGAGCCCCTTACTGAATGTAGGATCTTAAGTTCCTTTTTAATTTCCTTTAACTTTTTACAACTATGAATTGCTTGGTTCGTCCAAAGAAACAGTCGATTTCCTTCTTACAAGCATCATTGAATCCTAGATTTTTGGCCAAGTTGTTAAATCTAAATGATACTTCCTATTAGCCATCTGAAATAGATTCTCTATTTTAATTAGGTATGATCTGAGAAGAGAGGATATTGGAATATTACGTTGCTATTAAAGAAATGTGCTAGCCATCTGGCGTTAACCAAAGCTTGATCAAATATTTTTAAATGAACTATTTTGAGCACTATTTATTTTACCAAGTGTATTTTCACCAAATGTATTTGTGGCCTGTGTAATTCAAATTTGTCACACCCAAATTATCCACACATTACTTGAAATCTTCTAAATAGTTTCTGAGATTGCGGTTACCTTGAGCTTTAGACCTGTGTAGTATCGAGTTGAAGTCTTTATATGTCAACTAAGGCACGTCAGTACCTCTACTGAAAGTGATAAGATCATTCGACAAGTCCCCTATTTGGAACCTGAAGTTACTAACATATATGAAAGAAATAATAATGTCAGTTCTCTCTTGCAAAAAGGACATTCTAAGATGCATAATCTGATAAGTAGATTTGAGAAGCACCTCTCAAATATCATCAGCCTTGTAGCATATGATAATTCACCTATATGCATGTTGTAAATAATTGGTAATTTGCTTCCAACAAGACCCCAGTATATTTAACTTACCAATATTCTCTAATTTTATTTTTGTTTCAAGTAATCCTACAATTTGAAGCTTCTCCCTTATAACAAAATTCCTTAAAACAACTAGTTTTGTAGGGTAGTTTAATTCTTTGACATTCCATATAAGAATTGACATATTAAAGATGTTTATTTTTTGAGCCTTTACTCTTGCTCCTCTAAGCTTTTCCCCTCTCTACTATTTGAAATGACGTATTTGAATCCTTATGATTAGTGCCAACATCTTTTCCATATTGGTTGATTGGTGAATGAGTTTTAGCTGTAGGTGTTTCAATATTGGTTTGAAGAATTGGTGAAGAGTCATATCTGGTTTCTTCATTAGAAGAAACATTTTCAATCAAAGGAGTGTGTTCAGTAGTGGGGTCTGCAGTTGTATAAGGTAAATTATTTTAATAATCAGATAGGTTATGGTTTTTTAGGATAGTCTCTTGATTAGTCTGAGGAGACTTGATAAGAGGTTGATCAATTGCATTAGTAGGATTTTCTTCTTCTGTTAGAGGCTCAATATTAGCGTTACTATTAGTCTTGTTGCTAGTCATTTCTTCCTCAGTTAACTTTGTCCCCATTAACTTTAGATAGCTCCCTATTTGGAATATTTTCCCAGTTTCCTTCCACATTTTCCCCTAATGTTTAGGAAATAGCTTCCATTGGCAGGAGATAGCAGCAATGTCCTCCTATAGTTTGTTTCCGTCTCCTAGTCTCATAATAGGTATCTTATTTGGAAGCTCCTTATAAACTTCAACACTAACACTTATACAAGCATATCCTACTCTTTTTTTAGCAGTAATCTCATCAATACAAAGGGGTTTCCTTATAAAGCTAGCAAGGGCACTTAATCCTTTTATAGTCCAATATTTAAAGGGAACATTATAGAAATGATCCATAAAGGGATGTTCTGAACTTTAATAGATTCCAGCTTCAGGATACGATGCCAAACTTCCAGAAATATAGGTTGTTTTCTAATATGATAAGGACCTTCCTTTAGTATTTTGTGGGATTGAGAGGTTGAGTTAAAGGTGAACAAGATGAGGTTTTCCTAAATTAGAAGCATATCTATAAATCCTTTTTTATTCCATATCTAGTTTGCCCATTTTTGGATGATTAGAAAAGTGGGTCGTTGATCAAAGAAGAAATTTACAAGGGTAGCTTCCCAACTATATGCACCCTCTTTTAGTATTTCAATCTCCAGACAAACAATGAGCTTACCATCTATCTCTATGGGAGGTTTGAATATGAGACTTGATGCTTGGTGATCCTTAACTACTTGCTTCCAACTTTTCTAGGGGGTGAAGGATAAAGGTGATATGGTGTA
Organism: Erythroxylum flavicans; assembly: GCA_027576715.1. Taxonomy (NCBI): domain Eukaryota; kingdom Viridiplantae; phylum Streptophyta; class Magnoliopsida; order Malpighiales; family Erythroxylaceae; genus Erythroxylum; species Erythroxylum flavicans. The sequence continues at coordinate 4,153,980 of JANZXP010000194.1, forward strand.
GGTGACGTCGAGTAGAGCTTCGTTTAGTGGGGGGTCAGGAAGGATACAAGAAGGCAAAGCTGGGAATTCGTCCTAATGTTAGCCAAAGACTGCATTATCAGGGAGTAAAACTAAGAAAGGAAACAAACATCTTTGACAGTTATGAAAGGTTAAAAAGTAATAGTTCAAAATGGAAAAAGAAGATTGGGGGAGAATGAATATGTTGTGATGGGACTAAAGTGCCCCTGAAAAGAAATTATTTGGTTTTCCAAAGAATATACAATAGAAGAGGATGAAGGGAAGGTATAGAAGGAGGAAGGTAATCGGAGATGTAGATGTGTACTTAAGTTAAGGTAGCCGAGTCTGTATGAATTTTCCAAGTTGCCATACATGAAAAGTGTTGAAACCGCCATGCAATTGAGGACTTGCTTGTCTCCTAGACTTCGCAAGAGCACAATCAGACTAGTTTTCTTCGGGATCCCCTTACTCATTTATTTGTAAAAGAAGTACCTTTTTTTTTTTATAATGATTGTTTATTTGCTTTTGATAAGTTAAAAGGTGCATTGACATCATCACCTATTTTATAGCTACAAGATTGGAGTTTACCATTTGAATTGATGTGTGATTCGAGTGACTATGCAATTGGATATGTATTAGGGCAGCGTAAGGATAACAACTAGCAAGCCATCTATGCTAGCAGAACTTTAACAGTACCTCAACTTAACTATACAACCATAGAAAAAGAACTGTTAGTTGTAGTTTTCACATGTAACAAGCTTTGTTCTTACATAATGGGGTTCGAAGGTTGTTATGTTTATAGATCACGCAGAATTGAAGTATCTTTTTGCCAAGAAAGATGCGAAGCCCCGATTGATTCGGTAGATCCTACTCTCAAATATAGACATTCTTTATACACACCATATCTTTCAATCATTAATGAGAGAAGGGAGAGACAACTTTTTTCTATGTTGTTTGCAGCTGGGGTATTTTTGAATCCTAGTGTCTATTTTAGACTAGATCTTGCTAAGCAAGCTGAAGTTAATAGAGGAATGCTTTTAACTATTACAATAATTGTGAGCAATGACACAATACAAGATCTCTTAAGCTCAAAAATGGAGCTTTATAAGTTATGTTATGGAGATTTTGGAATGCCAATTGCTATTCGACAAAGAGGAAAACTTTTTCCAGGTATTAGTTTTTTCCTTTTTTTATTTGTTGAAATTAATTAACACTTTATTTTGTTTATAACATTACTTTTGTTACAGTTTCTTGGTGGGATCAATTCAGAAATGGTGTTCCAGAATTTAAAAGGTTTGCAATTTTGATTTTAAGTTAATGTGTGAGCGCAACAGGCTGTGAACAAAACTGGAGCATATTTAAATTTATCAACTCTAAGAAAAGGAATAGATTGGAGCATATGAGGCTGAATGACTTAGTTTTTGTTCGTTACAATTTAAAGCTTTAGAAAAGGTATGTTATTATCATTATTAATTTCTTATAATTTTCTAATAATTAAAATTTTTTGTTTACTAGGAGTCCTAACAGTACAAGTAGTTCAACTAATCCAATTTCTATTGATAATATTGATCTTTTGGTAAATTGGGTTTCTGAAAAACTGAATTTGGTAGATGCCAATGACTTGGAAGATAGACTTGGATGAGAAAGCATTCATTTGGTGTATTAAATCTGAATGATAATGATGATGAAGCTCCTCTCAATGATGGAGATTTTGTACCAATTGATAACTAAGGTCAATGCAGTTATAGCGGGTATCCTCCAGTAGACGATTGAATTTCGTTCCAGGTTTTTGTTTTCCCCCTTCCTTTAATTTTACTTATATTTGATGTTTATGTTAAATTCTATATTTATAATGTAATCATAAATGCCTTCGTTTCTGGTTTAGCTTCTACTTGATTGTTTTCTCATCACGAACTCTTGATGTAAATTGTAGTAATTTAAAAGTTAAAGATATTTATTGTTTTTTATTACATGTTTTGATGTAATTATTATTTATTAAAATGATAAAATTATATTATTGTAATATTTTAAATACTTTGTATTATTTTTAATTTTATATTTGTATGATAATGATTGTCTTTTTTTTATATTAATTGTGGTTATTATTTATATGTGAAATATTTAAAAATTATTGTTATTTCATATTAATTGTGATTATTATTTATTATTATGAATTTTGGAAAGAGGGTTGATGTAAACTTGTAAAATATACAATATAAATGTACAATATACGAATGAACTATTTTGCAAATTTTAAAAAATTTAGGGACTATTTCATTAATTTAAAAAATTACCGTACCAGTCAATACCGAATACTGGTATAGTACCATATCAGAACTCAATTCGATACCAAGTCCAGTACGGTATTTGTAACTTTGCTAGAAATGTTGTTTACCCTTTTTCTTATTTAAGTGAATTTAAATGGAAAACAAACTCGTATAAGTACTAAGTCAAAAATTTTAAAGGTTTTACGAGGAATTCTTTTTGAGTTAAATTCCTAATCTACTTTCTCTTAAATTCCTAATCTCCTTTCTCAACAACATAAAGTTTAATGGGACGAAAAGTTGTCTTTCTTCAACCCTTTCATAACTAACCTTTCTCTCAATATTAAACAAACTATTTTCAATAAAATAGAAAATTTGGTAAAAATTATACACATCTCTCGTAAGAAAGTTGTTTATATAATATTACTTTTATCAAGTTCGTATAGTATATACTCTTGCAACCATTCTTGAACCAGAAGTATTCGTACTATTATGACTACAAATCATCTAAAGGGAATAGAAATCATCCACTAACTTATGAGTCATTGCAAGAAGAGTTTTTCTTGATTTATGTAATATAATAATGTCATGTACCTCAAGTTTTTGTTGGTCCTATGCATAGGGTTGTTTTTGACATTTTATAGACTCTAGACAAAGTAAAAATATGACCCTTATTAGGCTCTTTTTATTGCTCTTTATAAAAGTCAAGAGTTCTTGTAAAGAACAAAATGAGACAAAATATGAGTCATTTTTGTTCTCCATTTTATTTTTGATGAGAGTGACAATTGTCTTTCTTACCCTTGCCCACGTCCAAGCTTGCTTGTGCACCCTTTGACCAGAGTTCTATTTCTACATCGTATACAAAATTGTAATAAAAGGTAGTCATTTCTATGCAAATTCACAGATATAAGCAAATTTAAATTGATATTAATATATTAATTGTTAATTCAAACTTTTAATTTTTTATTTAAAATACTCCTAACCATGGTTTCATCTTTGTTAAAGAATTTGTATTGAGCATTGAGCGATCAATTTAATCTTCAATCATCATTTTTGGTGTCATTATTAGCCAAGAATTTATACATATTATGGTACCATATTTTTTAAAAATATTTTATTATTTCTGGTAAGTTATTAATAAACTTTTAACAAAAAGAGTTATTAAAATAAATCAAATATGTAGGTTAAAAATCAAACTGAAAAGTTAAACGATTTAAATTTTTTACAACCAATTTAGCAGATTCGGTTAAATTTTTTAATAATTGAATTATAATACCATCTTGAGAATTTATTTCTTTAATTCTTAACATTAAGAGAATAGTTTTACACATTTATTTTAGCTTTACCATTAAGAAAACAATCATGTAGTAGAGAATCTTTGTAAATATACGTTCGCTTGTCTATATATAATTATATAGACTACATGGAAAGCTTGAATTTGAATTTTTATCATATTATGCTAAAGTATTGACTATACGTTAAAGATTTTATAAAAAAATATGCTCCTTCTGTCAATCGCTAATCGACAGCAGACTGGTGGTTGGTCAAAAGAAGAACCCAATAATTTGTGGTTCAGCAGACACTAATAATACAAAGGAACCGACAGTTTCAGCAGCCAAAGCTTTTCTTTTATTCATTGGCCCGCAAGGAAATATCGTGGAAGCCGACATGCACATGGATGATGAAAAGCGTACGCCGCAACTAAAAGGTAAGTAAAGCAAATAATTGTGAAAGGAACCGACAGTTTCAGCAGCCAAAGCTTTTTCTTTTATTCATCGGGCCGCAAGGAAATATCGACGTCGTGGAAGCCGACATGCACATGGATGATGAAAAGCGCACGCCGCAATAAAGCCAATAATTGTGTTTTTTTTTAATAATTGATTACAAAGTCGCCGACAATTTGAATATGATTTAGTATTTTTTTAATAACTTTAAGTACCGTAAAAAATGTAAATTATGTGTTATATCAATGTTTTAAAAATCAGATTGAACGTTAGGTTTAAAAAGTTTAACGGTATTAGGCCGTTCTAAAATCAGATAAAAATTGAATAAAATTAAAAAATTTGAAATATGATCGAAAGATATTATCACATGTATCAAAATTTTGAAATTTAATTAAAAAAGATATTGTTATATAAAAATTAATTAATTAATTATAATTTATAATAATTTATTAAGTTACAAAAATTAGCTTATTAATTAATAAATTGATTAGTTTTTAACCGAACTAAAAAGTCAAATAATTTAAGATTTTTACTGTCGAAACAGCTTGAGTTTTTTAATCGTTGATTATATTGTACAAGTTATATATATGAGATAGATGCAAAGTTTTAGTAGTAATTTTTCAAAAGTATGTAATAGTTTATTAATTGCTTATATCAAATAAGTTGTTTTGAAAATTAAGAAATGAGTCTGAGAAAAACAAATAATATAATAATACATTTCTTGTTTTGAAATGGAAGAATAAGGATACCAACATCATTTTTAAATTAACTTTTGAATTTAAGAGAGTTACATGGTTAAAAATAATTAATTAAATAGTTATCAATAATACTATTTATAAGCTTATAAAATCCTTAACCTCTCATTTCATTTTTGACATTCATCCTCATCTGAAAAACGATAGCTTAACTAAAACATCGTCTAAGGTGTCTGTTGCTCAAGACTTTGTTATCGATGTCAATTTATGTCCTCGTCATCTTTGGATAATATTGGTCCATCAACTTCGTTTTATGTTCTTGTTACCTTTGGAGAATATAGGTCCACCAACTTTTATTTGGTTAGTACTTGTCTAAAATTGTATTGATGGCGACCTACCCTATATTAGAGAAAATAAGACATTGTGATTCAATAGTATAACATATAATATGTAAAAGTATTTATTAAATAATTAATTAAAATTTTGAAAATTTAAACTATTTATAAAATTAAAATAGTTTGAATAATTAAATTACATTAATTGTAACTTTTATTAGTAATTAATATTAAATGATTAAATAGTATGTATTTAATTAATGTTTAATCAAAAAATAAAAAATATTTTTACTATTTTTATAAATTAAAAAGAAACTAAAATAGAAAATAAAGTCCACAAACAAGGGAAACCAATCAGGATTCAGATCTTAAATCTTATATTAAATGTCTACATGCCATTCATTGATTTGGAAAGTAACTAAGACGTGTATGCTTTACTTCCACGATTGTAGCAGAGGCAACAAAAATTGGAACTTCTAGTAATCTTACCTGCCTTTTATTTCCAGAATCCTGCGGTATCCTTGAGAAGGGAATGGATATAAATCAGCAAATTTCAGTATTCGTTTGTATTTGCTTGTACTGTGAAGCATCAACTGTTCCTTTGGTCAGTATTCATGCGTAAGTATGCTGACATAATATAGTTTATCTGCAACGAATGTTCCACTCTTACATTAAGTACCTTACTACAAGCTTTCGGCTACTTATATAAACAGGTTACGATGGATAATTGTTCTTTTTTTATTTGAGAAAGAAATAACCCAAGTGGAGGAAGAGTAGTCACATTAAAAGAAAAGATGAGAGGTAGTCTCACTAACTAATTATATGGTGAGGGGGACTTTGAGTATCAATGATCCTTTCCAAGCAATGTTACACCAAGGAACATAAGGAAGATGAGGTCGAACAGTTTCGTTCTAGACATGAGGAATTGGAGAATTCCCTATTAGTTGTGGAGTTCTAGACAACTTTATCATTGAAAAGGTGGTTATGTAAATAGGTTGGAAGATAAGAAAACAATAAGTCCATTCTTCTTTTAATGGCTACCCAAGGTCACTGATCAATAAATTTTTTTGAAAAGTTAAATGGTAATTAATAAATAAAATGATAACAAAAGTGGTTCGCGTCTAATAAGAGACAAAATGCAAAGCCTCTTCTAGAGCAATGATACTGTATGAGACCAAAACTAAAGACTATGTTAACAAAACATCGCGACATTCTTTCATTTAGGGTAAAAGCGTTATTCGCTTTCCCCCAACACCTCTAGAGATCTCCGAATTAGTGAAGACGGTGAGGAGTTCGTTACAGGAATTTCTTCTCTAATCCATGCTTCAGGTAGCTTGCTCAGCGCTTATATTTCTTCTTCTTTCCATCCTTGAGTAGTTATTCCTCGATTAGGGTTGCAGGTGAGGCGATTCTCGAATGTTGGTGAACGTGAACTATTCAACCCTCCGACTCCAGTTGTGGATGATAAAGTACAACAGAAGCAACGTTACTTCAAAGAGGTAATCTTCTTCTTGAGTCCCATATGTAGTCTTCGTTTCTTTTGCTGAAATGATCTTCTAGACCTTCTCTAATATGTTTGCTTTCTCCGGTGGTGATGATGAGCCTCCCATATTCCTCTATCTGTGAGGACTATTTTCTCATCCAAATTTGTAGAGCCAGGTGCTACTTTCCATCTTTATTTTGTATAAAAGTTTTGTTCTGTTAATTGATCCTCTATGAGAATGCTAGTGTAGGGTTGAATTCTTTTGGTTTAGTAGAAATGAGGATTTTCTCTCTGATTCCTCCAACCAGAGAGTTAAATTCCTCCTACCTTGTATGGTGTTTGTTTTGAAATCTTCTATTGTTTCTTTCTCACCATAACTCCTTAACAGAGGAGGCGAGGGAGATGAAATAAATGCACTCAGAGGATATAGGCAAGTGGGACAACCTCAAAAGCCATTCAATGGCTTCTGTAATAGTGGTACCTGCATTAAAGATATTATTGAGTGACTTGATCCTTTCCCATATATCCTGTGAGAAGGGGCATCTGAAAAAGAGATGGTCCTTTGATTCCGACTCTGTCTCACAAAGGGCACAGTCAAAATTGGTAGACATAAAGTGAAGTCTATCCATAGTGCTTAATCGATTAAGGACTGCTAGCCATAGTGTGATAGAGTAGCTTGGCATTAAGGGTTTGTGTCAGAAAATAGGAAACCAGGCTTGTCTTGAATTGTTTCAAGACTGCCATTTCCTAAACTTAACAATGCTAAAGGCATTAGATGGTAGATTGAGACAATAGTAAGCATCCTACCTTTGGATGTTAGGAAGATAGTTAGGAGACAAGTTTTGTAGTTCACCTGGAAAGTTTCACTGATCTCTTGTTAGGATAATTATGGCATTCTCAGTGATGGGAACATCATGCCATATTTAATTAGCTTAAGGGTGTCAAATAAGAGGTCCATGGCCTATCCAATTGTCAAACAAGAAAGAGGCCTTCTCTCTATTCCCAACCTTGCAATAAATCAGAGGTTCAATCATAGGTTTAAGTTTCAATAGCTGAATCAAAGGCCACAAAAATGGTGGTTTGATAGGGGTGAACTAGATACTAGAACCCTTCGGTATGTAGCTATGTAACTACCTGATCCAAAGAGACTTTTTTTCTAGGAGGATATTCCAAAAATTCTTTGCCAATGTTTCTTTGTTATAGAAGACAATAGAGATCAGTCCAAGACCCCCTTCCTCTTTCCTTTTGCACACCTCTTTCTATTTAACCTTAGCAAAGTGATTATCTGAAGTGAGGTTACTCCCTAGGAATGTTAAAAATAGTTTTTTAATGGATTTGATCACTCCTTTGGCTAGAGAGATATTAGAGGACCAATATATATGTAGAGAATTCAAAACTGCCTTGATTAGTTGTATCCTCCCACCAAAGGAGAGAGCACCTTATTAGACCACATTCCTAACCTTCTCTGGATTTTCTCTATCAAAGGCTGACGTTCTAAAAATTGGATTCTTTTGGTAGTAATAAGAAGTCCCAAATAGGTCAATGGAGCTGATTTTCTACTTATACATGTTAGTTGGGAGATTGTGTTCTCCATTCTATTGGCTCCTTCAGCTAGAACAAACTGACTTTTATTCAGATTAATCTCCAGACTAGTTAGGTCTCTAAAATCAGCTAAGGTTTTCATGAATAGCTCAATAGACGTGCCATGAGCTTTTGAGAAGAGCAGTAGGTCATCTGTAACAGATAGATTTACCAGCCTAACCTTCTTACACTTAGTATGGAATTTAAAAGACTTACAGTTTCTCACTCCCTGTAGGATTAACATACTGAGTACCTCCATGCAGATAATGAATAGGTATGGGGAAATAAGGTTACTTGACGTAAGCCCCTAGCACTCCTAAAAACATCTGTTGGAGAGCCATTAACTAGAATGACATAGGAAGGAGTGATTATGCATGCCTCAATCTACTTGACAAAATCCTCAGGGAATTCCATTAATTTTAGGGTCTGAAGAATGAACTCCCATTCTATGGTGTCAAAAGCTTTTTTAAAGTTCACTTTAATGGTACAGTTCGGTGGGCTATGCTTCCTTTGATACCCGTTCATCAATTCTTGAACAATAGCAAAGTTGTCCCCAATTCTTCTATCATGTAGGAAAGCACTCTGGTTGTTAGATATCAATGAATCCATAACCATCTTCAGCCTGTTTGCTAAGATTTTAGAAATAAAAGTTAGTACAAGCAATAGGTCTGTAATCATCCAGAGTAGAGCAACAAGTGGTCTTTGGAATCAGACATATGTGGGTTTTCCAGAGAAAAATTCCACCACTGCTTGCTTAACCATAGGTCCAGTAGCTGGCCATGTTTTCTGATAGAAATAGCCATTAAAACCATCAGGGCCATGAATTATTCGGATTCATCTAAAACAAAGCCTCTTCTATTTCTTTTTCTGTCACTGAAGCGATGAGAGCTCTAGCCTGTTCCTGAGAGATTCTGTTGTGAATAATGGATTCAAGGTTGGTTAACGTTGACTAGATCTGAGAGGATCCATAGAAGTTTCTAAAATATCTCTCTGCTTCCTTCAACAGATTAGTTTGGTTTGAAATTTCAACACCATCTTGTTATTTTAGGGAGTAAATTATGTTTATATTCCTCCTGGCCAGGATAGTATTGAAAAAGAATTTAAAACACCTTTCCCCATCTTTTATCCAATTGACTTTTACTCTTTGCTCTAATAGACTGTCATCTTCCTTCACCTTAGAGAGATATATCATCAGCAGGTTCTTTTCAGTATTTAGCAGCGTGGAATTAGAAAGATCTAGATCAATCTGTTTCTACACATTTTCCATATTCTCTCTAGCTATATTATCTGCATTTTGAGTAGAGGAGGCTCGGCTTTTCATCAAGGTTTTCATCTCTCCTTTGATAGATTTAAGTTTCTGCACACAAATATATTAGAGGGTACCCCTAACTTCAGTTTCTAGTCCTTTACGAAGAGCATCAGGAAATCCCTCATCATCAATTAAAAAGTTGTTAAATCTGAATGGTCCCCTTCTGACTTGATTATGAGATAAGTTTTCAATCTGCATAGGAGAGTGATTAGAGAATAAGGGATCAAGGAAAGATGTGACACAATTGGGGAGCTGTGTCAACCAATCTCTATTCACCATAGCTCTATCCAGCTTTTTCCTTAGCGCCCACCTTCCCATCTGCTTGTTACTTCATGTAAAAAAGTGACCCTAATGCTTAAGATAAAAAATGTTTAGTTGTCCCACACAGTCATTGAAGTCAGAGGAGTGATTTCTTAGAATGAAGTGGCCCTCAGCTTCTGTGTTATATAGAGTATCATTGAAATCTCCACATATAAGTCATGCACCATTGACCCTTTTTTGAATCCGAGTTAAACTGTCCCACAACATTTTCCTCTGAAATGCATGATTAAAGGTATAAATGAAAGAGATACTGATGTTATTGCTAAACTAGAAGAGTTTGCAATTCAGATGTATTACTTGCATGTCCATAGAAAAGACTTGAACATCCACCAAACTAGGATCATAGCCGATAATAATTCTCCCATAGCTATGAGCTTGGTGTTTTGAGATAAACTTCCATTTAGATCCCAATTTATTCAAAACTTTCAATTTTTCATATCTAAGCTTAATTTCCAAAATAGCAAAAATCTATGGTTGTGTGTTATAGACAAAATCCCTTAAAGCTGACAACTTTTTAGGACAATTTATCCCCCTCACATGCTACTATCTTCATAATTAAGCAAGGTTAGGCTTGGAGCCCTTTCTTTTGCTCCTATTGATTTTCCTTTTAGCCACAGCCAAGAATTCGCCAATGGTAGGATCCTTATCCTTATTTTCCGTAAAGGTATCAGGATTTACATTGTTCTCTTATCCATCTATGGACAGATTCAGATTGGATGGTAGAACATTCTTCAAATATCCCCCATTTTTATCTGCCTCCATGAATACAGTGACCCCTTTTGTTTGACCATCACCATTGTCTTCAGCACTGACATTTTCCCTTTCATCTCTTACATTCTCAACTGTACCCTCACTGCTTGCCATTTTTAGTATTTTCTCAACACCATCTGGTTCTATTTTGCCCTCTCCACCTTCAAATTTATGAGCTGAACTGGTGTCCTCATTCTGTTCTAATTGAGTATTTGCTTCAAACCCCATCAGCTCTTTGTAATCTCCTCGAAGGAAGGTCTTACCCGTAGGAAACCATTTTTTGCCTTGGACAGTAATGGATGGCTTCCATGGGTATTGAACTAAAACCTTGTCCTCAAAGAAGGAGCCATCAAGTCTCAATCTCATTATAGGGATAGTATCTGGTAAACAGTTAGAAAGGTTCATATTGATACATATTCTAGCATAGCCTAACCTCTTCCTATTTGTTGTGTTATCATCCAAATTTAGAGGATTTCGAAGAAAGCTAGCAATCTTACTCAATCCCTTTATTGTCCAGTATTCTAGAGGAACATTAAATAGATTTACCCACATTGGAACAGGTCTTTTATCGTTGCAATCGATCTGAAAACCAGGTTGTCAAGGCTGCAGAAATAGAGGAAAATTAGCGGCATGCCATGTCCCTTCTTCTACCACCTTTAAAGCTTAAGTCTTTGTAGAAAATCTGAATAGGATGTATTTGTCCTCTGCTATTATAGCTTCCACGAAACCTTTATTCTTCCAAGATGTTAGAGTCCATTTTTGAATAATTGGAAATGATGGTCTTTTATCCCAGAAGAGATAGTTTTCCCAAGATTTGACTCCTTTTTCTAGAATTTCTCTATCAGGATAAACTATGCTTCAGCCATCTTCAGTTTTTGGGGGTCAAAAATACAGGGCGAGTTCAATCGAACCTCCCACTACTTATTTCCATGTTCTCCTCTCAGGCACAGGGTTAGCAAAAGTTGGGGTGGGTTCTTTAGGAGGGCCGACAGATGTAGGTACTGGAATGGCGGGTGTAATAGTTTGAGTGGATTTAGGGATAGACTGCGAAGAGTGCTCAGGAGTGGAAGATAGGGAAGGTAAGGATGGAAAGGCCTCCTGACAAGGTGCTTGAGTTGGAAAGAAAGGTGGGTTCTGTGAGTTCTGTATATTTGGAAGGGAGAAGACAATTGCTAAAAGTGGAAAGTAAAGAAGCGGGAAAGTATGTAGGTTATGGAAAGGTTAAGGGTGCCCTCAGATGGTTTTTGTGGGTGTAGGAGATGGTAGATGACAATGAGGATGGAAGAAGGGCTGGAAAAAGTAGGAGGAACAATCGGGAGTACTGGAGGTGAAAGAAAGGGAGGATGAGAAGAAGAGAAGAGGAGAGTAAAGGCAGCAAATATCGAGAAGCTAAGGGAGGTTAGAGAGAAGTCAGAGCGTCTCTCTCTAACCCATTGATTAAGTCTTAGTCCTCACCGATCAATAATTTTGGAGAATTAGTATGTGCTGGAATTCTAGTTACAGGGATGAGATTTCACCTGTAGATAAAGGATTAAGTGGGGACCAATTATTAAACCAAAATTAGATGTCATCTCTATTTTCGATATGTTTTGTAGAAAGAGAATAGTCTGTCTTTTTTTTAGCACGAGAAGAAAAGGTCAAGAATGCTCTTTTCTTACTTTAGAATTTGTCTCAGATCTAAACCGTTTTTCCTTATTTAATTCAAGCGGTAATAAATGGGATGTCATGTTTCGACATGGGACGGTGTTTGGTTACACAGCGAGACATTATATAGATGAGGTTGAAAAGTCATTATATAGATGAGGTTGAAAGTCTATGGACGCATCAAACTTTGAAAGATCTACTTCCTTTAAAGACTTGCTTCCTTTAGAGACAGCACTCTCCCTTTAATTATGATAAAACTGTTAAAGGCTCTTTGGAGTAAAAAGTTATTGAGCTTATCTTGATGTGAAGTTAATAAACAGCTCGCCAAGGTTTGGTTATCATCTAACATACCTCCTGTTAAAAGTTGGGGCAATCATAAGTTCCAAGTCCACTACCTACATTAAAGGCGTAGACCTCAACTTCCTACATAATGGCGAGGGGTCTATGAGCTGGTTTCAGAATTCTTGGAGGCACAGCAAAACTTGGAAATATGGCGATTCGTGAAGTTCCTATTTTGTTTCTACTGTTCTCGCTTTTATCCGTTTTCCAGAGTCCTGCACTAGCAGTGAAAAGGGTATGCAAATGTATTTACTTTCGCAGTTTTCCCTTGTGTTAACAATAGTATCAACACTGTCTCTTTGCTCAGAGTTAATGTGCAAGTATGCTGACATACTTTAGCCAATAACTAACCTGATGGTTGTGTTTCGTGTGATGTTGTAGCCTTACATAGTCTACCTAGGATCCCATCCACATGGATATGAACCTACTGTCTTGGACGTCAGCAAGAGGACTGATTATCACTATGAGCTCTTGGCCACTTATATGACCAGGTTACCAAGGCGTTATTGTTCAATTTAGTTAAAACTTGCTTCTAATCTACCATAGTTTCCTTGTTTAATTCAATCTGTAATAATGGGATGCTCTGTTTCAACAGCAAGGAGAAGGCCAAAGAAGCAATAATTTACTCGTATACCCACTCTATCAATGGCTTTGCTGCCATTCTTGACGAAGAAACAGCAGCTAAAATCTACAGTGAGAAAATACGACAGATTGCAGTCTTTTTTAATTCCTCATCTTTTGGTTTAATCCTCACTGAAATTTCGAACCTTCAATGTAGAGCATCCGGAGGTTGTCTCAGTCTTCCCAAGTGAGGAAAACGAGTTGCAAACCACAAGGTCATGGCAGTTTCTCGGACTGGAAAATAAAAATGGAAAGATTCCGGCTGATTGTTTATGGACCAAAGGAAGATTTGGTGAAGATGTAATCATTGGACACCTTGACTCAGGTATTATGATTAGCACCATAAACAATGGGATCTGAAGTTTCATGGTTTGAATTTTCTAACAAGCTTAAGTTGAGATGTTACTGCAAATAATCCCAGAGATTGCTTTCATATAGTGAAAGAGATCGACTTTGAATTAACTCTACTATTTAAAAAGAAAATAGAAAAGTGCTCGAACTCCTTTATGCTGGCAGCCATTGTAGCTCTGCTTTTGTCTGTTGCTGATAACAACAATAATTAAAGGGTCCCTTTTCTAAATATGTTCACTTGACGACATTGCAATGGTTCATGGTAGGTGTTTGGCCTGAATCAAAGAGTTTCAGTGATGAAGGGATGGGACCAATTCCATCAAGGTGGAAAGGATACTGTGAAACAGAAGATGAAGTAAAATGCAACAGGTTTTCCTACGTCTCTTGTTGTAAAATTAAAGTAGACCCTCTTTGCAAATAGCTGTTTCGTTGAACTTTTCATATTCAATGTACGTTTAGGCTTCTGTGTCATATACCAGCGTGAAGAATACATTCATATAAATGTCATTGGAAACAGGAAGTTGATTGGGGCCAGGTACTTTAAAAAGGGTTACGAGGCAAGTCTAGGACAACCCCTTAATGGCACTGCAAGAGATACTAATGGTCATGGTACCCACACCCTCTCCACTGCAGCTGGTCGTTTTGTTCCAGGTGCAAATTTGCTTGGTTCTGCCAATGGCACAGCAAAAGGTGGATCACCTATGGCAAGAGCTGCTTCCTACAAGGTTTGCTGGGGTGGATGTGTGGACGCTGACATTTTGGCGGGCTTCGATGCTGCTATTCGAGATGGAGTAGACATCTTGTCAGTTTCACTCGGAAGCGGAAGTCAACACCGCGATTATTTCAGTGGTGCTCTCTCAGTTGGATCTTTTCACGCTGTCAGGAACGGGATCCTTGTAGTTTGCTCTGCAGGAAATGCTGGAAATGAAGGAGGGTATTCCAACGTTGCTCCTTGGATTTTTACAGTTGCAGCCAGCACAATTGACAGAGAGTTCTCAT
>JANZXP010000194.1:4182401-4202378 GCA_027576715.1 Erythroxylum flavicans
AACCTTGAGAATATCTGTCGTGAGATGACTAGGACCTCTAGAAGAGAATGCAGCCATGAAAGGAGCATTTGTATCATTATACATTGTTTCAGGAGGATAAACAAATCCAGCAGGAATCCTAACAAATTAATGGAGTAGCATAAGAATTACTGGAACAATGAAAAAAGAGTAAGAAATGGACAGAGAGAGGTATAATACTTGGTATTGTTCACGTATGCAAAGATAACTTCACCATCTTCGTAACTAACATGAGTCGCTGGGAGGAAATGGGCATCAGCAATGATTTCGTTACCACTAATCTCGTCGTTGCAGAGAATCATTCCTACTGCACCTGCTTCTGCTGATACATAACCCTTCAATACCCTGGCAGATTGACCCCTCAGGCATACTGTGATTTTACCCCTTACCTTCTCATGATCCAGTGTTCCTGGTTGACAAAGGAGACTGTATGCCATTGGCAGCTTCCAATTAATAGAAATTTAAGCTTAAGCTTACACGGGCATAGGCGAACAAACCAACTAGAAGCTATGACATAAATTATAACTTACGCGTCTAAGGCAGATGCGTTGGCAGCTTTGGCCTGTAAGCCAGTAATGAGTGGATATAGTTTTTTGTTATCTATGCGCTTATCAGTAACAGAAACTCCCTATTACCCATGAAGAACAGAGACCAAATGATTTGTCAAATAAAAAGGTTCCAATACATTGTCAAATGTAAGCAGAAACAATTAAGAAAGTACTAACCTTTAGTCGTTTCCCATTTCCAAGTTGAGCAACACTGACGAAGTCACGGTCCTGGGTACTAGCTCCAACAGTTATGATCCAGGGTGCACCATTATCTACAGTTTTAAGCTCTGGACCACTATTTCCGGCGGAGGCCACCACAACAACACCGTTCTTAACTGCGTGAAACGCACCGATGGCGATACCGTTATTGAAGTAGTCGCCTGGGATCCCGCCAAGGGACACAGAAATAATATCAACACCTTCATATATGGCATCTTCCAAGCCCTGCAAAATGTCGTCATCATAACAGTCGTTTGGTAGCCAGCACACTTTGTATGCAGCAACTCTAGCCTTTGGAGAGCCACCTTTGGCTGTTCCATTGCCTAGTCCCATTATGTTCACTCCCGGGACAAAATTTCCACCTGCAGTTGACAACGTATGAGTTCCGTGACCATTAAAGTCACGAGGAGATCTCATTTTAGAGGGGATAGGGTGGCCTGTAGCAGCTTCATAGCCTCTGGGGTAAAACTTTGCACCGATAAGCTTTCTGTAAAAGAGTAGGTCAACAGATATTTAGCATGGGAAATACTATTGATTACATTTATATATTGGACTATGACAAGTGAGGTTTCATTCTATACTTGTTGCATGGGACTCCAACTTTGGTGTCATTCTGACATCCTCCATACCATCTTGACGGTATTGGCCCATAACCTTCATCGCAGAAACTCTTTGATTCAGGCCATACACCTGACAGGAAAGAAACAAAAAGAAAACCAAGTCAGCTATGCTTCTAAAAAATATCATATCAATGAACTCTGAAGAAAGTTATTTACCACTGTCAAGGTTGGCTATGATGACGTCTTCACCGTATCTGGCTTTACTCATAAGACTTCTGGGGTAGGTAACACCATTATTCTTTTCCTGCATCATAAATTGCCAAGAATGTGTTGTATGTAGCTTCCTCAACTGGCTCGGGAACACTGACACAACATCTGGATGCTCTGCAGCGACATTTCAAAACCGAAAGAAATTTACAAAAAATAATAAAAGCAAACCGAATAAAGAAAACACATATGGCGTGCATGCGCTTACTTGCAATTTGAGCAGCCTCTTTCTCTTCCAAGCGGGCAGAGAAGCCATTGATGTGTTTGTTATATGAGTAGATGATTGCTTCCTTGGCCTTTTCGGTACTGCAAGAATAGTCAGAAATCATCGGTTTAACGTAAAGTAGACTATAAAGTGATGTAGAAAAGCTTGATTCTAACCATACCTTCCTAAGAAGGATCCAAGAAACTCATAGTGAAAGCTGGTTGCTTTATCCTGATGAGCCTCTGACACTTGTCTACCATAACGACTATGTTCATGAGCTCCCAAGTACACTATATACGACTTTTGACAACGAAAAGAACATGGGAATTAAACATCAGAAACAGAAGTTATGACATCTAATGAGAAAAAAACCACTAGAATTCAGGTGGTACATTGTTTACCTTTTTGACGGCGAAAGAAGGTGACAAGAAACAAAGGGTTGTTAACAAGGTTATAAGAAAGTGAAGTTTTGGGGACAACATTCTGCTTCCAAAAAGAGTAGAATAACAAAGTAAAAATGATCCCTTCTCTATTTATATGCTCCACAGCAAATAGAGTACCACTGTAAAACTCGAGTAGTAGACTACACTTACGTAACTAATGGATGCAGTTGCTGATAAAAGTTCGACTTTGTGTCAAAAAGCTGAACAAGTTAGGGAGAGCAAAAAGTTTAATTTTATCACTATCTAAACTAATATTTTTATAAGGTTTAAGTTTATCTAAATTGGTATTTGAAAATATCTCCATGTAAATATAATTTCAGAGCAAAATCTGGAAGACGAAGTTTTTCTCATTCAACTCTCTCACAATACACAACAAACTCTAGATATCTCCGACATCCTCGCACATTATATTAGTTTAACTCTCAGGTTAGTTGCCTTTCTCACCAGAACAGGACTCCTGACATGATGCACACCAACTGACCATGTCAGCCTTCAAGAACATACCCTTTGGAGTAATGCTTGGAGACTTGCCTCTTCAATATCTTCAGGAAACTCAACTTCATTGCTTCAACTTTCAGTGATATCCCATCTGTAGCTCTGATGCGACCTGTGTATAAGCATTTTTTGAGTGCCTGCATTCATTTTCAGGATCTAGTCAAGGAGATCTCATCTGTGAGAAGTTAAGATTCAGGAAAATCTTGTTTATGGATGGACACAAGAAATTCTTGTTCATATAATGGATTGCTTACCTCTTGCTTAATCAGATATCACTGATTGCACAGGCATTACATCTTCCTAGACTCTAGGATTAGGAAAGCATTTTTGCAGTCATGAGACTGCATATTAGACTTTGACATGACGTGAACAACATATCATATCATATCATATGTACACTCTATCATATCTTATCATATGTACACTCTTTCTTTAATAATTCCAATATCGAGTAAGGAATTAAGGATACCTATTCTATTATGATTATTATTAAATCTTTTACAGGAAATCAAATTTGAGATTTACAGATCAATGTATTTAGGAGAACTAGTATTACAAAACTAAAACTATGGCCAATAAATTTAACTCCTTGTAATATTTCATTATGTGTGAAAAGAAAGTTGAACCGGTTCGCTAATTTAACAGTAAACCGACTAACTTTTTGGTTCGATTTTTAATTTTTTAGTTTGATTTAGTTTAATAATTTTCTATATTAAAAACTAATTTATTAATTCATTAATTGTTAGTTTATAAATTTTTGTTTAATTTAGTTTAATAAATGTTTATGTTAAAAATTGATCAGTTTATTAATTAATTGGTAATTTTTATAAAATAAAATAAACGATTAATTTTTATTTAATATTCTTCTTTTTCAATTAAGTTTTAAATTTTTTTATAGTTAAGATAATCTTATTTGATCATTTTTCAAATTCTTTAATTTTATTTAATATTTAACCGTTTAACCTTTAAACCATATTGTATTCCTGATTTAACTTGCCCCAAATATGTTGAATGATCCACACAAATGTTAATTTATGGTAAAGTATGAGTAAGTTTACATTACCAACTGCGTTGCAAATGTATAGACCTAGATATCATTAGTCACTGCTCTATATAAATGATATTTTGAATGATTATTTCTGATAAGATGACTTGAATCAAATTCTATTCTACGGCCATGGTCCCAAATTTTGTTAACTCGATCTGATAGCAATGTTTTCATAGAAAATTACACAAACCAAACATCGTTAGCATTCTATGAGGAGATCTCCTATAATAGTTGACTTTTAAGGCATACGAAAATGGGATCAAATCCTTTGTCCCACTTAACCAGTTCCAATTATATTTCGTTAAATTTCATAACCCATTTATGTAGGATCTACACAAATATGTAAACCAACTTAATGGGAACGGGGTTAGAACACCCTAAGTGGAATAGGGTGCTCCAACCCCACAAAAACTTCTATCCACGTTAACTTTGATCATCCCTCACTAGGTAGGTAGCATCCGAGCTACTTCAACTGGATTTTTCCCTATTTGGTTCGCTAGGAATGTAACAACACGAGTCATTAGGCGGTCCTTCAAAATTTTAAAAATCAGACCGAACATTAAATCGATCAAAGAAAAAGTTTAAGATTTAAAAGTTTGACTGATATTAAATTGCTATAAAATTAGTATATAATAAATAAGAAGAAAATAATTATAAGAATAAGTAAAATATATTATAAAATAAAATGCTTTATTGAAATAAAAAATGCACTAATATATAATAAACTAATAACAATCTAATAATTTACACTAAGATTGAATCTAAAATGAAATTTATAATAATAATAATAATAATAATAATTGTATTTATAATATCATTTATTTAAAGACTCATAAAAGTAGAAGCATCCTTAAGGAAACTCAATGGAAATAATTCTAACTTTTTTTTTGGAAAATGAACGAATGTTTATTGACAATAGCAAAAGCTAGGACCACATTACAATATGGTCGAGTTATAAGCATCATAGCTTTTTACAAAAACAAGGAAACTACATTACATATTAATTGGATGAATTAAACAAAACAGGTCGGTTGAAATGGGGGTGCAACATGTTGATCGTAGGTTCCATATACTCTTCATTCTGGTGGAAAGATGTTGCTCAACCTTTTTAGCAACTAAAATAGCCCTTATCTAATTCAATATTTTGTCAGCGAGCAAGTGGCTATCTTCTTCAGCTTGCTTGTAAATTCTGTAGTTACGCTCTTTCCAAATTGCATAAATGGTAGAGGAGAAAGCAACTTTGTTTAGGAAGTCATTCTCTTTCCCTGGACTAGAGAGATTAATAAACATGTTCAAAGTTGTCTCCCAGTCATATATGTATGTTGCAGCATCCAACATAACTTGGATTCTATTCTAAATGAATTTGGAGTAGCTACAAGAGAAGAATAAATGGTCTTGATTTTCTTTTGCTATCTTGCATAGCTACAAGAGAAGAATAAATGGTATGGATTTTCTTCTGCTATCTAGGTGCAAACCATCTAGATTTGGTTTGTAGCTTGTTTTTAATCACAAGACAAGTGATTATTGAGGCTTTTGGGTTTAAAGGATTCTTCCAAAGGAGGATATACCACGACACAACTGCTTGACTACTAGTAAAGAGTTTACGATGAGTTTCATTTGAGAAAATTCCTTAGGGTTGGGTATCCAGTAGATATCATCCTCAGTTCTTCTAGCATTCAGATGGGGGAAAGAATTCATTCAAGGTCGTGAAACCCTAAAAGTTTCCATGCCAATTTCGTCCTTGGATTATAGAGGAGACTTTAGAGTTAAGGGGTAATCTATTTCTTAGCAAAGAAATTTCATATATGTGAATAAGAGGGCTTGTATCCGTCCAATTGTCGAACCACACCTAAGTGTTTTGTCCATTTCCTAGATTATATTTAATGTATGGATAAAGCAGGCTATAGAAACTATACATCTGATTGAAGATTCATGAATATTGAGTAGACACAGCTAATTGCCAAAAATTTTGGTTGCTAAGGTGATATTTATGGACCCATTTGGTTCAGAGAGCTTTTTTGTCCGTAAGTGGCCTCCAAACTCTCTTACTTAACAGAACCTTTTGGTTAGTTAAAATAGGAATTATACCAAACCCACCGTATTTTTTAAAAATAGTTATCTTGCTCCATTTGACCTTTGCTTTTTAGGGACTTTTAATTTTCAAACTCCATAGAAAAGCTTTCACAATTCTATCAATCTCTTTGGTAATCTTCTTCAGAAGAACAACGTGATCTGATCAATGTATATGTAAATTGATAAGAACGGAAATGATAAGGGTGAGTTGAGCTACTTAAGAAAGAAATTTATTTTACCAAGTGTTCACTCTAGATTTTATCTTTTCTAAGAGAGAAAGATAATTTGAATATTTAGGCTTTGTGGTGGTGATAGATACTCCAAGGTATCTAAATAAAGGAGGTTGAATGTGCAAAACTGTGGTTTTACTAAGCTTTTCCTCATTCCTCACATATAAAGACACACGCAAGCTGCTTTTATATAAGTTGATTTTTAAGCTAGACCAGTTCGAAAAAATATTCATTGATTGAAGCATGATATTGATCAAGTAATTGTCAGTGCCACAAAGAAGCATGAGGTCATCTGCAAAGATCAAATGAGTTAGTTTATTTTGTAAGCATTTTTTATTTGAATTTTTCATTGGAGGAAGTAAACTTGTTTAGTAGTCGAGAAAGTCCCTCCATTATTATAGTGAAGAGATAAGGGGATAGGGGATCCTCGTATCTTATACCCCTTGCATTTTTTAGAGATTTTGATGGAATGCCATTAATAAACAGACTAATAGATGTTGATTTGACACAGGTCATGATCCACTTAACAAACTGATCAGAAAGATAAATTGCTTCCAAGCTGAGATGTATAAAATTCCAATTGACTATATCGAAGGCTTTGCAAAAGTCAATTTTCAGTAAGCATCTACTTATTATCCTCCCTGAAGAATAATCTTTCAATATCTCTCGAGGGAGCAGAGTGTTGTCACTGATATTTCTATCAAGCTAGAATGAAGGCTCCTTGAGAGGCATCTATAAGTTCCTTAAGCACAATCTTTAGTCTTCCATCTAGGAGCTTGGTGAGGGCTTAATTTATAAATAGTGCTATGACACGAAATTGGTCTAAAGTCCACTATGCTCAAAAGATGAAGCTTCTTTGGCATTAAAATAATATAGGTATGGTTTATTTCTTCGAGCATCTTTAAAGAAGCAAAGAACTCCAATACAGTTGCTCTAAACAACTCATTCATAGTATCCTAAGTGTGCTGAAAGAACTACGCTAAAAATCCATCAGGTCTTGGTGCTTTCGAGGGGTGTAAGCTAAACACTATTCTCTTAACTTAAACCAATGACTTCTTTAACTCTTGTCGAACATAACCTTCCATAATTTTTGTCATGTTGTAGGTGGGTAACTCATTATGCTCAGATCCCATCAATTGAAAAAAAAACTTGTTATTAGTTTTAAAGGTTTTCCTAATCCGAAAACACATTACCCCCTATTGTCTCACAATTCAAATATTTTATTCTTGTTTCGGTTGGAGGTTAATGTAGAGTGGAATAATTTTGTATTCAAATCTCTATCCCTCAACCAATTAAATCTTGCTTTTTGCTTGAGAATCAAATTGTGAAGGTTCAAAACCTCTTGATATTCACTAAGTAATTTCAACTCTGTTCATCTCAAATCTGAGTCATGAGGTAAGTTGTAACAATTTTCTTGCGCTAGTTTCAACTTCCCCTTAAACATATTGAGTTCATAAGAGTTTTGATGCGTAAATCCTTAAGAGTAGCCTTGATAATTTTTAACTTCTATATGAATCGATATACTTTACACCCCTTCAGTTCTTGTCTCCAGCATATACTAATTAATTACAAGAAGCTCTCTATTTGTGTAACTCCATTGAAGAATCTAAATGGAGCACCAAAGTGCCTAGATTCTGATAAGTTTTGAGTCAGCATATAGGAATGATCAGAGAACAAATTTTCTCTAAAATGCACGTAGGAACGTGAAAATTGTTGAACCCATGCTGTGTTCACTAGAGTCCTATAATATTTTTTCCTAATGTGTAGGCTACCTTTTTGATTATTTTAATAGGTGTAAAGCCAACCAATTAAGCTTAAATCCATCAAATGCATACAACAAAGAAATTTCGTGAGCTATTTAATGTCACCTAGCTTGTATTCTTCCCTCCTTCTAACTCTATTGAGTTGAGAGTACAATTGAAATCCCTAGCTACCAACCAGGGGGTTGAAATGGTAGTTTGAAGTTTGCTAAGATCCATCCATAATTTGCTTTTCTGAAAGCTAAAGTTATCCTCATAGATTAAAGTAAGAGAAAATTTAGTGGATTGACCTCTTAAGCGATGCTAAGATGTATATTTTTGGTCACTTTCTTCAATCATTTGAGCTTCCATCAAATCAAAATTGTAAAAAAAAATGATTCTCCCATTATAATGGGATTGATGGTTAGAGAAAGACTTCCATTAAGCACCCAAAAGTTTTTTTACAACTATGTAAATGAGGTTCCTTAATTTTGGTTGCAGGCAGACTCATAAAATAAGCTTGCTTTTCTTTGGCTACCTCTTTTAACATAGCTCTTAAAAGGCTTATTAAGCCCTCTAGTGTTTCAAATGAGGATTGTCATATTGGGGAATATCACCCTTTTTTCTTGTTCTTGCCTTTTTTCCTAACAAATCTTCGTCTAGATTTTGCTGATTCCCAATGTTCTACAGCTTTCAATGTGGCCTTCTTCTTATCCAGATTGCTAGAGATTTCCAAATTAGGCTCACCTGGTACATCCTCACTGAATTTAGAACTTCAGGAAGTAGTCTTATAGATGCCCTGTTCTGTATTCTCGTCATAGATTGGTATGAATTTTCAGATTCACCTAGAAAACCCGTTTGTGCTAATATTGACACCTTATATTGGCTATTGAAAATTTTAGAATTATGCTGCACTACAAACTCAACTATTTGTTTAAATTCTCCATAAGCAAAAACCTGATTCCCATGCGCTTCCATCACCTCATTACCTTGCACCATTTTGATTGCTTCTATGATAGGAATTAGTTTTAATTAAAATTTTGATTCTCTTATTCCAACTTCATTTCCTACATTTTCCAGTTGTTTATTCTCTTGCAGTAGTGATTCATTTGTTTCGTTCACCCTAATGACCTCAAAATGTTGATGTTTATTGTCTTTTTCAATTATTTAGTTTTCTTTGAATTCTTGTCCTATAATTTCCTTTTGATTGCCTACTTTGAAGACTCTTCTAGTTGGCACCATTTTTTGGAAGAGTTGCAGGGCTTCCATAGGTAAGAAAGGGTGATATCCCTTTTTACCAACTCGCCATTTCCTCCAAGGCACATGACAGATAGACAATCAGGTAGGCATGTCAATGGGCTAGGCCACGGTGGCCCGTAGCTCGGGCTATGGTCTATCGAGCCACAGGTGGGGGGAAAAAATGGGCCGGGCGATAATTGCTATGCCTACAATTAGGTAATTTGGAGTTTTTTATAATTTCAATGCAAATTTTTTCTTATCCAATCTGTTCCATACTTGAAGTTTGATAATCAATACTAAGTACTTTACTTAGAGAGCTAGTGAGGAAACTAAGCCTTTCTATGGTCCAGAATTTCAGAGGGAGGCTATGAAAACACCCATAAGGGAATGGTGTCAATTTTCCAAGTATTCATTTCCATACCCAGCCTCCATCTTTGAATGGATAAGGGTTGATCACCTATGTCTCATAGGCCTTATTCAAGAATATCATTCAATCCACTGTCATTTACATACCCAGCCTCCATCTTTGAATGGATAAGGGTTGATCACCTATGTGTCATAGGCCTTATTCAAGAATATCATTCAATCCACTGTCATTTACAAACTTAAATAAAAATGTTTCATCTTCTCTTAACATAATATTTTCTAACCTTTTAGAACCCCATCCACTTTTGCCCATGCATTGACTATTGTGAAGGCTAGTCTCTTACTCCAAAAGAACCCGATTAAAGCTAAAGACCACACCTAAGCACCTGCATTAAGGAGTTCAATCGGTGGAGTGACAATACCTTCACTTACTACATTTTGAAAATGTTTAAGGAAGACTTTTTTAGGCTAATTAAATAACTTCTTCTTCTAAGCTCGAGAAAGGTGAGAAGCGTCAATTGCTTCCTTATCTCTTGTAATTGTTTCAAGGTTGCTAACGGTGTTGAGAACTGAAGGCTTAAGGGGGAGATTCTCTCTTGAGAGCATCGAAAACTCATCCTTAGCACCATAACACTCCTCAACCTCTATAGAGGTGATCTCGACCTGTAGGAGGCCCTCCATCTGGGTAGAAACCCTAATAAAGGGGCGTTGAGCAGTTGTTGAGTGGACCAAAAAGGTAACAAATACTAGAGGCGGAAAACAGAAAAAACAAAAAAGGAAAGAATCAAGGGTAAAAAGGTAACAACAGCTAGAGAGAAGGCAAAGGATAAAAAGCTAGAGAGAAGGTATCTGTGTGAATCTTTTTCCACACTCCAAAATGACTTTTTTTTAATATCCTTTAAATATACTTCTTTATAGTTTAAATATTATTTTTAACACATTATTAAATTATCTTAAGCAAAATTACTTATACATAATAATTAATAATTCAATTTATTAAACATATTCATGATAAAAATAATAATTAGTTTTTAACAATAATAATTTAAAAATTTTCAATTTAAGTATAAAGAGATAAATAAAGAACCTAAATTTTGACAAATATAATGCATTAGTGAGACTAAACAAATTTAGCATTTTTAAGTATAAAAATAGTAATTTATTTTTTAACAATAATTTAAAACATTTTAATTAAAATATAAAGAAATAAACAAAGAATATAATTTTGAACATATAATATATTAGTTAGTTGTGTGAGACTTGAAAAGAATACAAAACAATAAATTCATTAAAAAATCAAAAATCTATGAAAAGAATTTTAAAGGTAATAAAGAACAAGCATATGTTGTCTTGAGAATGAGGAAGACATTTGTGAGTTTAACATAGGATATGGATTCTAAAGTTGAAACAAAGGGTGAGTGATTTTCTAGGAGAGAGTTTCAATTATCAAGAAGTAGGAGTTATAGGAGTTTGAAGTCTCTTGAAGAAAACTTTGACGAACAGTATTTTGGAGAAAACCTTCAAGTACAGTAATGGCAAAACTGTGGTTTTACAAGCTAGTGAAGATAGGGTTGTGAGGATGAAGCTGGTCACGAGAAAACAAGACCTAAAGTAAACGATGGAGGTGTTGAAAGCGCGGTTGAATCTTCTGAGAAGGGAGGTCTTTCGAGAGTCACAAAGAAAAGCAAGTAACATTCATAAATTCCTGTCGATTTTTTGAGTAAATTGACCTGTTTATTACTTAATTAGTTGGTGTTTTCTTGTAAGGGTTATAAACATAAATCGAACAAAAAATTAGGCTAGTTCATATTCATTCTTTGAATTCGTAAAAAATTAAAGGTAAACCCACTAGCACCCACAAATAGAGGTGGACCAATTGAAAGAGTCATATAAGGTCAGTTCCTCAGGCTATTTAATAGTATGGTTGAAGGATTTTTACTTCTAATTCAAGGTCATAGGTTGCATGGAGCAGGTCAAGTCCAACCCAAGTTCAACTCATCTTAACCCAATTTTTTAAATTTAAAACTGTCAAAACAATGTCGTTTTGTATACGACCTAGCCCGAAGCTTGAAAAGAGTAAAGTCTAAAATACAAGGAATGCTAGAAAGAAAGTAATGTTTAAAAAGATAAGAAACACTAAAAAAATAGAGTTTAAGAATAAGAAACGTTAAAATAAGTGTTTTTTATTGACAACACCAACAACAAATAACAAAATATTGACAGTAGTACTATAATAATTTTTGCATAGGCATATCTTTTAATTAAATTTATAAACTCTTGTTTCATAATTAAATTTATTGGTGATTGTTATTTTCTTTCTAAGTCTTTATTTTTGAATCGTAGCATAAATACCATATTTGATATCAAAAGATCTAAAGTGTATTGCATACGAAGAACTCTAATAATGATCTGGTAATTGTGAGATGATATTCAGTTTTATGTATATTGCATATTTGCATATCATGATTATAATTGTTTTGATTACCGTCCTATTTACAAAAATGTTTTGGATTATATTAAATATTATTGAAATTGTTGATTATTAATTTATTTAATGGTTTTATATTGAATTTTTTGGGAATAATATTATTGGGATTTCATATCTAAAAGTAAGTGGATATTTAAAGAAAGTTACTTCCAAATCAAATTCATTTGCCCAAAAGATGTAATAATTTAAAAATAAAAGAGAGGATAAAAGAAATTTAAAATTGATTTAAAAAACATTTAATAAAAATATATAATTTTTAATTTGTATTAATAAAATTTTAACAAAATAAAATATGTATATAATTTTTTGCATAAAAATTAATCTGTATTATATAACATTATATATTAAATATTTATATAATGAAATCTTAACATTATATATTAAATATTTATTTATTTTTCACGTAAGTAATGATATATAAAATTCATAGATCAATAAAATAATAAAATATTATAAATTTATTATACCAAAAAATTAATTATTAATATTTATAATTATAATAAAATAACAAATTTATTATATTATTTATTACTATTATTACATAACGGATAAAATATTTAATTTATTATTATTTAAATTAATAAATATATTATTAATAACTGATAAAATATGTATGTATACACTTCGTTCATATTTTTAACGGAGAAAATCAACAGGAGAATCTGAAAAAATTTGGATAAAAATGAAAATTTAATTGCCGCGAAGCTTTTAAAATAGATAAAAATTTTAAAAGAATAATTAGGGTTGATAAATATGAGCCGGCTAGACTTTAGCCTGAGTTGTCCAAACCACAGATTGGGACTGCTTGACTTAATAAAAAAGTACAAAATTACGTCATTTTATAAAAACCATGTCGTTTTATCAATATTTTTTATAAAAATTACGAAGTTGAGCTGGGCTACAAGCTGCCAGCTCATAGTCCCAGCCCGACTCATTATCTTCCCTAAAAGAATCGGTGAAACAATAAATAGATTGCTGGTGTCTTTTGACCTTCTGTCTTAAAATGCAAAACTCTTCGGTCTCATATGGTATGGCATCTGATTGAAGCCCATGAGATGGAGGAGCCTCTCACTTCCTTTGGGCCTCTTAAAACACTTCACAGACTATACTAGTGTAATATTTTCATTTAATAACCCAACTTTTATCTATTTTATTTTATTTTATTAATTGATTAACATCTAAATATTTCACATTGAAAATATTATCTCAATATTTTATCATGCAATGTTATATTGTCAAGACAATATCAATAACGATTTTGCAATGCTAATCATGCGGGCTCGATAAAATATATCCAAAAAAAATTTTGATTATCGAAAATCTAAATAAATATATGTTTTAATACTAATGTGTAGAAACATTTTAATTGAGAACAAAAAGATTAAAAGTGCATTTTACACCTTAACATTTACAATAAAATACAGAACAGATCTTAATGTTTCGAAGCATTCAAATTGAACTCTAATATTTTGAAAATATTCAAAATAGACTCTCATGAGATGAAAATTTTGACAGAGTTAACTTTACGTTAATTAAATGTCACATCAATACTAACGCGATATTTTTATTTTTAAATAAAAACGGACCTATTGTTTATAATATATATATGGGTCTCATTGTCACGTGATAAGTAGAACTTATTGTTTAAAATGTATACATAGCATCCACATAATAGTGGGGTTCATGTTTTGATTAATTTTTGTCATTTATTCTGAATGTTCTAAAAATATTATAGTTTATTTTAAACACTTCAAAATATTAGGTTTTAAGTTATGTTCTATTGTATGCCTTAGAAGTTAGGACAAAACATTAATTGCAAATGACTTTGGTGTGCTGTCCATTTTGCAAGGGGCCTTCGGTCATTGAGGTGGAGCTCAATAATTTTTGTCTTATTTGCGATTGTGATAACTGATATGTTTCTGCTGTAATGAACACACACGATTCTCTAAGGTTTGTTTTCTTTAGGTTATGATTCTCGACCTGCAAAATACGGTTTTGTCCTTTTTGCTGCACTGATCTCTTTCTATTATATTTTAAAAGCCACTATTCTCTGATACTTGTTCTTTTTAGGTATTATTTTCAAGTCACTTGTGTCAACTTGGATAAGCACGAACTTACTCCCCTTTTAACGTTTCCGAATAAAACTTATCTCTGAAGTAAGGTCTATTTACTTACTCCCCTTTTAACGTTTCCGAATAAAACTTATCTCTGAAGTAAGGTCTATTTCACGTCTTATCATGCTTCTATGAATGCCTAAGAACACATCCATGCATACTGCTGGAACGTGACGTCTGAACAACGTATACACACACACACACATAATTTCCACTAGAAATGCGACGAAAAGTAATCTTTTTTCAACCCTTTCGTATCTAATCTTTCTCCCAATATTA
Organism: Erythroxylum flavicans; assembly: GCA_027576715.1. Taxonomy (NCBI): domain Eukaryota; kingdom Viridiplantae; phylum Streptophyta; class Magnoliopsida; order Malpighiales; family Erythroxylaceae; genus Erythroxylum; species Erythroxylum flavicans. The sequence goes on from JANZXP010000194.1 coordinate 4,196,733, forward strand.
AACAAACTCTTTTCAATAAAATAGAAAATTTATTGAAACCTTGTGGATTGAAACACCCTTGTTTTACAATCATGTCGGTGCACAGCACTTCAGTAGTGTTTTTGTTGATTCGTTTTCAATGTGCTTTGACAAAATGCTTAACAAATTTTCTTTTATTCGTCCATTAATATTCTCTTGGTGACATCTTTTCATTTTTATGCCGTATTTTTTTGATATTCTTATTCCTTTCCTTACTAAATAATTAATGTTGATGTTTCCAGCGAAATACATCACTTTTATGATAAATTCTCACATTATCTATAGTTTAGAATTTGGTTATATTACTATCTAAAGCAATGTTTTAAAGGAAGTTAAATGGGTAAGACAATAGGTCTAAAATTAAAAGAAATAAAATAAAAATTTTAAATATAATTAAAACAGATTGTTCTTATTTATTGAAGAATTTAAAGTTTAATTTAAAAAATTGTTAAATAAAAATTAATTAATTTATTTTAGTTTAAAAGAGCATATTAATTATAAAAGTGATTGATTAATTAATAAACTGATAAAATTTTTAACAAAAAAGTTATTAAAGTAAATCGAACCTGTAGGTTAAAAGTCAAACCGAAAAATTAAACGGTTTAAAATTTTTACAATCAAACTAATAGATCCGGTTGAATTTTTTAATAATTGACTGAGAATTTTTTTCTTTAATTCTTAATATTAAAGATAATAGTTTTACACATATTTATTTTAGCTTTACCATTAAAAAAAATCATATAGTAGAGAATCTTTGTAAATATACGTTCGCTTGTCTATATATAGACTACATGGAAAGCTTGAATTTGAATTTTTATCATATTATGATAAAGTATTGACTATACGTTAAATATTTTATCAAACAGTGTGCTCCTTCTGTCATAATCATGACAGCAAACCGGTGGTCGGTCAAAAGAAGAACCCAACAATTTGTGGTACAGCAGAGACCAATAATAGAAAGGAGCTCACAGGTTCAGCAGCCAAAGCTTTTTCTTTTAATCGTTGGCCCGCAAGGAAATATCGTGGAAGCCGACATGCACATGGATGATGAAAAGCGTACGCCGCAACTCCAAGGTAAGTAAAGCAAATAATTGTGAAAGGAACCCACAGTTTCAGCAGCCAAAGCTTTTACTTTTATCCATTGCCCCGCAAGGAAATATCGTGGAAAGCCGACATGCACATGGATGATGAAAAGCGTACGCCGCAACTACAAGGTAACTAAAGCAAATAATTGTGTTCTTTTAATAATTGATTATAAAGTCACTAACCATTTGATTATGATTTAGTATTTTTTAATAATGTTAGGTACTATAAAAATGTAAATTATATGTTATAATTAATGTTTTAAAAATTAAATTGAAAGTTAGGTTTAAAAGGTTTAACGGTATTAGACTGTCTTAAAATTGAATAAAAATTGAATAAAAAAAATTTAAAATATGATTGAAAGATATTATCGTATTTATCAAAATTTTGAAATTTAATTTAAAATATATTATTACATAAAAATTAATTAATTAATTATAATTTATAATAACATATTAATTTACAAAAATTGACCTATTAATTAATAAATTGATCAGTTTTTAACCGAACCAAAAAGTCAAATAATTCAAGGCTTTTACCGTCAAAACAATTTAAGTTACTGTTTTTTAATTATTGATTATATTATACAAGTTATAAGAGATAGATGCAAAGTTTTAGTAGCAAACTTTCAAAAGTGTGTAATAATTTATTAATTGCATATATCAAATAAGTTGTTTTGAAAATTAAGAAAAAAAACAAATATTGATATAAATAAAATTTGTTACCAGTGTGAACACTTTTATGGATAGAACAATAACATATATATAAGACAAACCTAAATCCACGAGGTATAATGTTCTTGATAGTCTTTATTCCCTCTTTGTCTTTCGTTTCTCAACTTGTTTCTCAATGGTTTAGAAGCTTTGGTTCTTTATCCAGAAACGTTGTTTGTTTCTACATAAACATATGACCTTTTATATATGCTTCCGGTAAAGATGGGTTGAGTAAAAGAGAGAGAGGAAAGATCTTGGACTCATTTAAGCCTAATCCTATGAGGCTTAATAATCATAATCTTGAGCTCTTATTATTAGACTCAAATCTAGAAGTGACATGAGCCACTAAATATCTTATAACCATGTTGTAAGTAATATATTAAACTCACTTATGATATATAATTGTTAGATATACGTTAAATATATCTATATTTTGGCATATTTTTAAATTGAAATTATTTTATCAAGTTTGAATTTAAATACTAGTTTGATAACTTTGTAGATAAAATAAAATTCTATCTTGTATTGGATTTGATTTGGTGAAGGATTGTTGGAGGGCATTGGTATTTTCTGGTGAATTAAAAGTTTATGTTAATTGATGGTAACACTCCATCGTTTGGGAGTTTTGGGGAAACAATTGTTTATATGAAGGTGTGTAATTGTCGTAACTCCAATTGGAAGAGCTTTGAGGTTCACTGTGAAGTCATTGTCCCCAAACATTTGTTCATGCCTTTTCTTTTTTGGGTATTTCTTTTTGTTACCCAAAAGAGCTCTTGCCAGTTATCTTGATAAAAACAGAAGGAAGTGATATTTGCGTATTTTTATATGAGATGTTGATGTGGAGTGGTTATGTAGAACTCTTCTCTTGAGTGTGTTTCTTTTGAGGGTTGAACATTGAACGATGTGCGTCAACAGTAAATTCACGTGAACAGTACAGTATGCGTGTTTTTGGATTTTCAAAATACAGCTGAAGAAGTTTCTGCGAGTTGATGTTGGAGTTTGCGAAAATCAGTCCATATTATTGTTGTGACAACTTCTAGCTTTATTTCAGTGGAGCTTAATTTTTGGAGAAGTTGTTCTTTTCTTTTGTCTCAAGTGTTTTCAGTTTTGTTTTTAGTTATTTTATTCACTTGAGTTGTTCCTTAATTATTTGATCAATTATTTTTGATTAAGAGTGGTATAGAAAAATCCTCTGTTGAGGTTAGTAAGAGGCGGTCATACTATTGAGTGTGAAATTCTTTCACTGGAAGTGAGGTTGAGTGATAATGTTAAGGGTTGAGTGGTATCGGCTCAGTAAAGCCTTAAGTAATTTTATTGTACTTTCGTGAAAGTGATTAAGCTGAGTGAGGGCCCCGCAGACGTAGGCAAGGAGTGCCGAATTGCGTTACCAAATTTTTGGTGTTTCTTTATTATTTCGATTTTACTTGTTTTATTTTATTGACGACAAAAAAGTTTGCAATAATTAACTCCCTTCGATTTTTTCAATAATTAAAGCTTTTAACTTCAACTTTTCCGATGATGTGACCTGAATGCATAATACACTTCTTTTTTTGAAATGAAGAAGAAGGATACAGACATCATTTTTATGTTAACTTTTGAATTTAAGAGAGTTACACGGTTAAAAATAATTAATTAAATGTTTATCGATAATACTATTTATAAGCTTATAAAATCCTTAACCTCTCATATCATCTTTGACGTTCATCCTCATCCGAAAAATCATATTTAAAAAAAATTAGTGCAATATTTCTCTTGTTTTTTTACTACGATAGGGTATATTTAAGAACACAAAATTCTACGTTTTGTGAAAGTTAAAAGAAAGTCGTCATTATTTTCATAATTTAGAACTCGGATGTTCCAATCAGAAGGGAACAATTTCACCCGTTGCTCAAAGGCTAGCTTAACTAAAACATCGTCCAAGGTGTCTATTGCTCTTATCGATGTCATTTTATGCCCTCTTCATCATCTTTGGATAATATAGGTCCATCAACTTCGTTATATGTTATCTTTGGATAATGTAGGTCCACCAAATTTGATTGGGTTAGTCCTTGTCTAACATTCATTGATGGAGACCTACTCTAGTATTATCTGTAACAACCTAAGCTTAAATTAACTAATAACAACCTATATTAAAGAAAATAAGACATTGTGATTCAATAGTAAAACATAAAATATGTAAAAGGATTTATTAAATAATTAATTAAAATTTAAACTATTTATAAAATTAAAATAATTGGAATAATTAAATTACATTAATCATAAATTTTATTAGTAATTAATAGTAAATGATTAAATAGTATGTATTTAATTAATGTTTAATCGAGAAAAATAAAAATAAAATATTTTTACTATTTTTATAAATTAAAAATTTAAAAAGGAAATTAAAATAGAAAATAAAGTCCACAAACAAGGAAAACCAATCAGAATTCAGATCTTAAATCTTACATTAAATGGCTACATGCCATTCATTGATTTGGGAAGTACCGAAGACGTGTATGCTTTACTTCCACGATTGTAGCAGAGGCAGCAAAAATTGGAACTTCCAGTAATCTTAACTGTCTTTTATTTCCAGAATCCTGCGGTATCCTTGAGAAGGGAATGGAAATCTATCAGCATGTTTCGGTATTCATTTGTATTTGCTTGTACTGTCAAGCATCAACTATTCCTTTGGTCAGTATTCATGTGTAAGTACACTGACATGATATAGTTTATCTACAACTAATGTTCCACTCTTACATTAAGTTCCTTACTACAAGCTTTCGGCTACGTATATAAACTGGTTACAATGGATACTTGTTCTTTTTTTATTTAAGAAAGAAATAACCCAAGTGGAGGAAGAGTAGTCACATTAAAAGAAAAGATGAGAGGTAGTTTCACGAACTAACTATGTGGTGAGGGGGACTTTGGGTATCAATGATCCTTTCCAAAACACCAAGGAACATAAGGAGGATGAGGTCGAACAGCTTCCAGACATGAGGAATTGGAGAACTACCTATTACTTGTGGAGTTCTAGACAACTTTATCATTCAGAAGGAGGTTACGTAAATAGGTTGGAAGATAAGAAAGCAATCTGTCCATGCTTCTTTGAATGGCTACCCAAGGTCACTGATCAGTAATTTTGGAGAATTAGTATGTTCTGGAATTCTAGTTACAAGGGACGATATTTCAATTGTAGATAAAGGATTTAGATGTCATCTCTATTTTCGATACGTATTTTAGAAAGAGAATAAATGGTCTGTCTTTTTCTTAGCACGAGGAGAAAAGGTCAAGACTGCTCTTTTTTTACTTTAGAATTTGTCCTAGATCTAAACTATTTTTCCTTATTTAATTCAAGCTGTAATAAATGGGATGTCATGTTTCGAAATCCGATGGTGTTTGGTTACACAGTGAGACATTATATAGATGAGGTTGAAAGTCTATGGACGCATCAAACTTCGAAAGATCTACTTCCTTTAAAGACTTAGAGACAGCAAGCTCCCTTTAATTATGATAAAACTGTTAAAGCCTCTTTGGAGTAAAAAGTTATTGAGCTTATCTTGATGTAAAGTTAATAAATAGCTCGCCAAGGTTTGGCTATCATCTAACATACCTCCTGTTAAATGTTGGGCAATCAAGTTGGGGCAATCATAAGTTCCAAGTCCAACTACCTACATTAAAGGCATAGAGCTCAATTTCCTACATAATGGCGAGGGGTCTATGCGCTGGTTTCAGAATTCTTGGAGGCACACCAAAACTTGGAAATATGGCGATTCGTAAAGTTCCTATTTTGTTTCTACTGTTCTCGCTTTTATCCGTTTTCCAGAGTCCTGCACTAGCAGTGAAAAGGGTATGC
>JANZXP010000194.1:4247388-4271726 GCA_027576715.1 Erythroxylum flavicans
AGGTCTAGAGAATAGTATGGGGTTGGGGGGGGGGGGTTCATCCCTTCTTCATCCTCTTTCTTGATTTCTTGGTCTTCTATAAGGTAGGGCTTGACTTCATTTCTCGCTGGTTCTTCTAGCTCTACCCCATTCCTAAGTGTGATAGCCTGATATAGCTATATTGATTTTACTTTCATGTTGCATAAATAGTTTTCCACACTTTTCTTACAAAATTCACAGGAAAGCTATCTTACTTGAATCTTCAGGTTTTGAATAAAATCAACAAGAATTTTTGTTACTTAATCAAATTGCTCTTCTAGTCTCTTCTGGTTCTCTTCCATGTCTGTTAGCTTATCCCTGATTTTGTCCAATTTAGATTCCCATGAATTGAACTCATCTCATTGAAATTCAAATAGATCTTGATGTCCCATGTGAGTACTTACATGGTTGGACCAATAGAAATCTGGGAGGTTCTGTCACCCCAAAGTGTATGGGTTCATATAAGGATGATGATTTTCACAACTAAATCTGGCTTATTGACATCCACAAGAGTCTTTTGCTCCCTATAATATACATCCTCTATGATAGTTCTTTTTATCTCTTCTTAGCATTCAACTCTTGAGATTCCCCATTATTGTTCAGTGATATCCAAATTGATGTGTCCTCTACTTTATGCCCATTTTTTTTAGAAGATGGTAAAAAGCCTTATACTATAAGAATTAAACTAATCTATACCTCTCCAAAAATGGTGCCAAAAACTTGTTTAGCAAGTTTTACAATTTATAAAACCCTCAATAATCTGCAAGTGCACGAGATCTCTGTAACACCCTACTACCATGGAGTATACACCCGAACATCTAGAGGACATTCCAGAATATACCATATGACAATGACATGTTAGAGTAATCACATTCACTTATATGGCATCGTATAGAAAAACATAATACTTGAAAACTCAACTCCTCATTTAATTCATTTACAAATTTTCCGTTGTAGTAGAACTTTCAATTAAATAAATATTTAAATCATCAAAGTACCTAAGAGTTTACTACTATATATACAAAAGATCTATATGAAATGAAAAATATATGTATATAATCTATAACTCCTCAGATGTTAGCTGATCGACCTTTGAGACATTCTTTAGTCCAAAATTAACAGTACTAGTATGTCTTAGAAACTATGTCTCCTCTCTTGTACCTGAAAAACCACGACGTAATTTTTGATGAGTTTTACGAACTCAATGAGTGAACTATCATTGATGTGCTCACTTATGGCAATTACTTAAATATCTCACATCCATCCAAATTCACAACATTTCTTATCTCAATAAGACATATTGAATGTCACATGTTTCATATACTCTTTTAGAATATGCATATTCCAAACATTCACTTTATCAACAATTACACAAATATGGCATATCACATTATCATCAGAATTTCTGAAATGGATTCATGATCATATAATTCATAATCATAAATGTAAAAATGCGGATGCATATGAGACTCCACATTTGTTATTATTTGTTGTGATTGAGTGCCTTTCAGATATAGATATATATACTATCCCGTACCCATTGTGGGAATCGAGCTCATTAATCATAGAGCCAGGCTCTACATGTAGATTATAGATTTCTGAGCTTAAAGCTCTTTCAAACTGGCTACTCCAATCACAACGCCTTTATCTGGTCATACATATGAAGATGATGCATCTAATCACAAAATATGCTAACAATATCATTTATTTATGATGTACAGATAGAATCTCATGTTCATCGGATCTCAGTCCATCATTCAACTGTCATTGAGTATATAGTTATTTTTCAGCATCCAGATGCAAACAAAACACTTCCAATACATTCCAAAATATCAATTTCCTCAAACTATTAATGTCTGGAATTATCAAATTCACAATCAAATCCTTAACAGTTCAAAAGTTAGGAATTAAAAAGAGATAAGTCAATCATAGTGAGAACATCTAAGTTACTCACAGTACGCTCGAAATCATGCTATTGCCTAGATGGACTGGTAATGGCAGGATGATGGCATTTGTCTTAAGAATATAAAATCATACAATTACATGTAATTCACATTACAAAGTCGATCAATCAAATACATATTCAATTATGCACATATGTATGTGCCATATTCAATGTATGCTCAATAACTTTCCCGGGTATGTTTCCTTAATCACAATTCATGATTATTCAAACATCATAGCTTGTTTACAGTTAGGTTAATACCTTAAGTTAACTTGATCATGCTCAATTCATTAACCATGCATTTACTAACCCTTTTCTAGCATTATAAGTATTCACATAATTCCCAATTCTCATTCATTCATTCTTAATGCATTATTTATACTCTTTGGGATAGATTTGCATTTATATAAACATCTCTATTCCTTTAATACTCCTACAATCCAAACTTAGACACATTGATATCATACAATCTTTTCCTTAAGCTATAACATAAATTAACATCTTCAACTTATCAAATAATTTAATCAACTTATCAAGCATCAATCTAGGTTTATTTCAAACCTTAATCAAGTCCAAATTCACCACATTTGAGTGACTTGTCCTTTTACAGTTCAACCATTCCAAAAATTAGAATTTAATATGTAAAAGCCTCGCCCACAATTGTGAGACATCTCCCCAAGATCGTGAGAGAAGCTACTGCATCTGTCCATGATCGTGGCACCTTTTCCTGCATTTTTTCCACATTTTCTTACTTTGATACCAAAATCAAAAAACCTTTATAATAGTCCATTAGTTATACCTTAATTGCACACTAATTATACTTCAATTCATCATCAATATCTTCTTCAATTCCAGCTCAAACTTATTCAATTAACAAGTTACAAATCAATGTCTTTCATATATCAAAAATCAAACCAGAAACTATCTTACCTTATCATGCATATAGTTTCAATTCTTCCTCAATTTAATAATACTATGCTAATATCTTCCTTTAGCATAAAATCACTCTCATTATACCTCAAATCTAGACCTAATTCATCTATAATTTAACTTATAAAGCCACAATTTTCATACTCCAAAAACAAGCATAAAAAATTCCAAATTCATTCAACATATTTCCAGCACATATCATCACTAATATCATATGCATTTCATTCCAATTCAAACATCATTCTCATACTATTAAACATGCTATAAAGATCAAATGTCTACTTACTTATTAGGCCTTCAATTTAGCTCAACACTTCAAGATAATCTATCCTTGCAAACAAGCAAGATTAATAACAAATTCTAAGTAAAATAGGTTTATTTTTTGGCAACAAAGTGAAGGTATCATTTAAATAGTTTCTTGGCTATTTTGTGAAGGGTGTATGTATGATTTTGGTGTAGAAACTTAGCTAAAGTTCAAGGAAATTACAAGGAAATGGTAGGGGTAATTTCAGTGGTGAAGGAACAATGAAAGAATCAGCAGAAGCGTTGCTTCATCAATATGTTAGGTGTTATAAACTTACAAAGACATATGTCTTAAATCATGAAAGACATTTGCCTACTTCATAAACTGCCATTAGTCCAGTCTATAGGTTGCCATTTGTCATTAAATGATTAGTTCACATGTCTCTTAATAATTGATCCACTTGCTACACAATAATTGGTCCAATTTTCATTTAATTACTAGTCCATTTTCACTTATTTAACTATGCCAAATGTCACTCAATTATAGGCTTAGTAATCCTAATTTTTCATGTATCAATTTATCTTAACACTACGCATTTTTCCTAGTCCAAATGTACATATTATTTCATCAATCTCCAAATTAATAACATTTAATTCCAAATCACTAATTAGATTCCAATCAAATCAAAATACATGACATAACAATTCATAATTCACATCATAGTCATTTTAAATCATTCATATCCTGGGACATGTCAATTGAGTGCATATGCTAACTTGTAATGTGTTCAAATTATAATTTGTGTATGAATGCTCATGTTGTGCATGTATATGAAATGCTTGATCTAGGGTTCTAACCCTAAGCATGTTCCAAAAATCAAAAATTACAATTTCTCTCGAAGAAATTATGAACTAGATTGATTAAGTGGTCAATTAGATCGCCTAACTCTTATTAATTTAATCTAATAATTTTAATCTAACTCACCCTCTCAGTTTGTTACTAACATATGCAAATACATTAATCAATCATAACACCCAAACCAATAAACACAAAATAACTAAATCAACATTAACTCAAAGTAAAATCCCAAAGGAGAGTTTAGAACATTATCAACAACCCGAAATCCATTTCCATACAATCCATCACAACTCTATACATTTAAATGAAAAAGGAAATGAAAGAAATTTGAATTTAGGTTGGACATATCGGGAAGGCAGCGACGATGGGATACCACCTGATTTGGGGAGTAGCAGCATCGGGATCCACTTCTTCTTCCTCTTTCTTCTGCTCTCTTTCTCTCTCTCTTATTTTTCTCCCTCTTTGGGGTTTCCAATAGTGGATGAATGTAAATCTCCTCTCTCTGCCTCTTTCTATTTTTTTGTATCCTCTTACGTTTTGGGTAACCCTAGGACTTTTCTAAGGTACAAAAGGTCCAAAAAATCCCTTGAAGCTTGACGTTCTTGAGTGTCTGCACGGCTACCCGATGTAGGCCACAATTGTTGCCTACATCTGAGCCTTTTGTTGCAATCGTGGCATTCAGGCCATGATCGTAGGATAATTCTAGTGCTTCTATCACGATCATAGCCTAATATGCCATGATTATGGGCCTTTGTTTGGGCACGAATGTCTCCGAGACTTCTCCGTTCTTTAATGTTAACCCTAAAACACTAATAAAGACATTGAGGTACCTCAAAAATATAATAATTAAAATTAAAGAATAGTACTAACTTGTAAAACATGTAAAACCCAAATAATTAACAAAATAAAAGCACATATTAAATGTTCAAATTAACAACTAAACACAAATCAAACTATGGCCCAAAACAGGATGCAATTTACACTTATCATAGTGCTTCCCTCTCTTCTCTACTCTTTGTGCTACTATTATATTCTATTTTTTGATTTATTAGTTGGAAAAAACATGCATGTGCTATATGCTTTCTATGATTCTTCTTCTTTTTATTCCATTTTTCTTGTCTTCCTATTTTCTTTTAATTTCTTATTATTGGTCCACGAAGACAAGTGAATACTAATCTTCAGAAAATGGCCCAAATATTGTACTTTTGACTCACTTTAACTTCTTCTCTTCCAAATTGTGCGTAAAATCACATATGAGTCAAAGTGAGCATATTAAGCAATTTCATGTCCTTAATCGTGTGTTATGAAATAACTAAATAATCAATTAAGCATCTATGAATTTCCCCCACATTTAGCTTTTGGCCATCCTCATGAAAAACATTGAAATTAAGATAAAGCCCCAAAAATATTTACTCAATTGCTATCACTCATCACCATTCATGATCATGACAATCTATAACTTCGAGTAGCGTTTCATTTCTCCAATAGTAAAATTCACATACAAAATCATGAATCAAAGTACTTTTCAAGGTTGTAATGTGGGTAAAGGCAAGGTGAGTTGGGTTAAATAGCTTGAAAGCCATTGAGCTGGTGAAACAAAGCAACAGTTAATATGACATCAGGTGCACAAGTTAACAATCATCAAAAATTGGGTACTGTTAGCTATGACGAATACAAAATTCATATAATTCAACTATCTCACACAAACCATATGAAGCATATACCAATCCGAAGGAATCACTCATATAATTGATTACAATAAATTGAAAGCACAAAAGAGTTAACCTTCCAAGCCAACATCTACGTCATATTCAACATACTCTAATAACATATTCATTATAACTTTAGGAGTATGCATTAATCATAAACAACTTTTTCAACATATAAGCAATTCCTTCTTGATACGTTTATTTAAACATTTTTCTTTTTTCTTTTTCTTTTGCTTTTCTCTTTTCTTTCTTTCTTTTCCTTTCTTTTATTTTCTCTTATAAAAGTTAAAATAAACTACATCAACATGGGAATTTCAATAATAAGACATAAAATAACATCCCAACATTATAACCAACCCACACATATGTATACCTCCTCACTTAGAATTTTGTACTTTCACAACCTCAAAAATCAAAATTTTTTCCACTAGCTTCAAGGCTTAGGAATGAAATTTGGTTATGTTAAAGCAAGTAATGTGGCTAATACACAAATAAAAGGCAAATAAAGCTCAAGGGGGCTTATCAAAAGGAAAATCATATAATGGGTACGCTATTTGGCTAATGTAGCTCAGAAACATGAAGAATGCCTTATCATATCCATGTTAATGCATGTGACAAAAATGTGGTCTCGAATAGAAATTCAAGTCAAAATCAGGATGTACAGTTATGAAGGACACACATTATCTAAAAACTATGAGGCTGATATGAATGTGTCAGTCAAATAATGCTCAAAATCTCACCGACTTTGTCTACCACTAATCACTACTCTTGTAAAGATAATGTACCTTGACCAATCACAAAAGTAAAAGTACATGCTAAAGTTGCTATAAAATTCTTTAGTAAATGTTTGTTTTGTTGTTTTATTCTTTCTATCATTTTGATTGAAAACTTAAAACAAGTGAAATAAACAAGTTCAAAAACATACATGCATATAACAAGTAATTCGAAAATGTAAAGAAAAGAAATTTACTTCCCTTGGGTTGCCTCCTAAGCAACGCTTTTGTTTAAGGTCACTGGCTCGACTCCATACTTCTCCTCATGTGAAAAAATTATAATCTTCTAGTGGCACATACAGTTCTCCCACGTGAGACTCTTCCAGATAGGGCCTTGATTGATAATTGTTCACCCCCATCATTCTCCCTATCTTCAAATTCTCTATCTTTACTGATTCCTTGCTCTTTTAAAATAATTTGAATGACTCTTCATCTTTTTCTTCTACGTTTAATTTTTCCAGCCTGCTGGATAAAGCTGAAGGGTTAGTTTAGAAAATAATTACGGACTTAGTACTTACCTCCGAGCTAAACGACGTATCGTATTCTACTTCAAGCTCCTCCTCAACTTCTTCGACATAAGCAATTCATTGAGGATTGACCTCAAAATTCTCAAGCTCCTCATCACTCTGTAAATTGTCCCCACTTACGTCCATAGGGTATGCCTCTGGTTGATATGACTGCTCCTCTTCCATTTAAGATTCTAGGTTTTCGATCCTCATTGCCATTTCACCTATTTGGCTTAACATGTTCTAGTTTCTAGACGTTATATGCCTCATTTCCTACTGGAACTATTGAAGCAATTACATACTCTCTTGAAGCTACTGTATAACGTTTTGAAATTAAAGATTGTTAGCAATCACGACATACATCAATTCTTCTAGAGATGTATTTGAGTTTTAACAAGAAGCTTTTAGTTTACACGAGAATTGCTGTGTGTCCTACAAACTATCATAGAAGTAATTCTGATAGTTATACCATCCATAACCAAAGTTAGGTTGATTAATCCAACCTTTGTTATAGGATTGAGAATAAGAGTTAAAGAAAAAATTACTTCCATTAATTATTTTTTAATAAATCACTAACACGAAACATAATAAAGAAAGTATCACGAAAAATTAAAAAGATACTGATTAGGAACAAATATATATAAAACATTAATTAAATGACAAACAAAAACTAAAACGTTGCACTCCCCTACAATAGTGCCAAAATTGACAGCACGTCATTACATTAGTCAAAATAAAATAAATAGACTACTACTATAGCAATGGTGAGTCTATGTCGATCCCACACAGAGTGTATGTAAAGTTGTTGAAATAAAAGTAATTGTGTTTAGTTTTAATGGGGGGGCTTTGGTGTTAGAAATAAGAAAACAAAATAAAATTAGACTAATAAAAACAAATTGAAGAAAACATGCAAAACATGATAAAAGTGGGGAATTTAGTAGGGACCCAGTTCTTTAGTTTAATCTGGCCTATGTTAATTGCAAAACAAATTCACTAGTTTTATGCTAAAAACCTTAAGTATATGGGGTGCGGTTTATAGTAAGAACATTTATCGATCCCTTAGAGATTGTGTTTAGATGCTACTTAATTCAGGTTGCTTTGTTTAAGAACCAATTTTAATGAATATAAACTGAAAAATTAAACTAATCAAACAACTAACAAAGAACAATGATAAAACAAAAGTGCTGAAACTTAAAATTCAAGATTTAACAATTAGAGATAACTTTTTCCCTGTCTTATCTCCCTCCTACCGTGTTAATTGAATTGTGCCTCACCTAAGATGTCATAATGTATTAACTACCCTCTCTCAAGGTGTAATTAATTGTCCCTAACCAAATTATATGGAAATGATTAAGCAATCTCTCAATCTACAAAATCAGTCCACCAATTCAACTAGTTATGAAGTTATCCTATGGTTAATCAACTAATTAGCCATGATCTCTCTCTAACTAATCAATTAACTTGATGAATGTAGGTCTATAAAGTGTCAATTCTCATTGTACAACCCTAAAAAATTTACCAAACTCAATTTCTCAATATATTGCGGTATAAGCTCAACATTCATCAAAAGCATCATTCATTCAAATCAACAAAGTAGGAGTTCAACAAGTAGTTCAAAAGTAATTTCTACAAATAACTAAGCCATTTATAATGTCATTAACAACCCCAACAACAAAAAAGTCCATAACAAAGATTCTAGAAGAGAAAAAGAAATAAGAATTAGATGAAGCAAGCTCCTCCCCTTCTTTACCCAAATCTGGAAGAATTGGAGTTGATATGCTCTTTGCCAAATTTGGAATGGAAATAGTGATTCTCCACCTCTCTTTAGGCTTTTATCTATTTTATAGTTCAAGGAGGCAAGTTCTCCCATCACTCCCTCAGTCTTAGGGATTTGTGCCCATCTATCTCACAAGACAAGTCACAAAAACCTAAAAATAAGGGAAACCCACGTGTTTTTTTTCTGACTCCAGCTCCCACAATTATAGGAATGAGCATGAGTCCCACGATTGTGGGTTTTTATTCTACACCTCCTTCTTTTTTCTTCTCCTCTCTTGGTCCCTAACTTAATCACAAAGGTGGCCACTCTCTATTCCTACACCAAAATGATCAATTCTTACCCTAAACTAACATCAAACATAAAAGAATAACCATAAAGATCAAACTAAACAAAAACAAACAGAATAAGTCTTAAAACACAACAATAACAACCTATTTTGCAAGAAACATATGCCAAATACTTAGAAAAACACACACTAATACACAACTATTAGCCTACATCCTAATTAAACATATTTCTTTGATTTATTGTTCTCAAACCTCTCCTAGCAACTATTAATCGTGGGTTAATAATTAACCCGAGTTTTCCCTTAGGTAGTGTTTAATCAAAATACGATTGTTAAGTAAACCTAACCATAGAATAACCTAGGATACAATCTTTAGATTTAATTAGGCATTACAAATTAGGAAAACCGATTAATCAAGGCAACAACCATATACGATGCATCATTTAACCTAGGTCATGTTATCTCTAATGATTACGAGTCATTAGTTGCTACATATGAATTTCATCGTAATAATTACGGATTATATTGAAATTTTGGCAATGAGTTTGCAAATAAAAGATTTAACGAACATATTAAAATCACCTTTTCATAATACCCAACGGGTTCATACACAAATAACAAAAAAAAGAAAATCTGATTATCCATACACAAAACCCAAATCAATTAACATAGGATAACACAATCAATTTCTAATGAGAGAAAGAAATAACAAAAACCAAAAAATACACTTAATATTACCTTCGAACTAGCATTGGGATGTTTAGCCTTTTATAGTTCTCCCCAGAAAATGCTTCAACCCTATACTTATAACCCTACCGAAATCCTTAGCTACTCACTTAATGGCGCAACCTTCTTCTCCTATCTACTATTCATGGTGGGACAAATGAACATTTTTCCCACCCCATTATTCACACAACTCTTCTTTTCTTCTTTGTCGCTTCCACTCTTCACTGTAGCTTCTCTACGGTTGTGTTCTTCCCTTTTCACTGTAGCATTTTATTTGACAAATGAAGTCTCATGTTTTCCGTCCCCCTGTACGTGTATCCCTCTTTGCACTTCACCTCCAAACCTAATGAAACGTCTATGTTTCTTATCTGTGTTTCTATAGGATGTCTGCGGGAAATGCAGGCGTGATATGCATTTAATGCAATTGTTTGCTTTAAACGAAAACTGTGTTTTGCCATAGTTTCTTGCTTCTGTGCCTGCGTTTTCTTCATATTCACTGTCGTTTTGTTTACCTACTGCTCCTTAATGTGTTGTTGTTTCTACCTAGTTGCTATTCTTTTTTGTTTTTTTCATTTTTTCAGCAAGCATTCTTTTTCTTTGTATTTTGATATTTTCCTTATCTTTTAATTTTCTTCTTCTTTCTCCATAAAGACAAGTAAAAAAATAATCTTTGAAAAATGGCCTAAATACAGTGCTTTTGACTCACTTTAATTTCTTTGCTTCCAAATTGTACCTAAAATCATAAATGAATTAAAGTAAGTATCTTAAGTCATTTCATGTCATTAATCGCTAAATGTAAATAATTAAATGTATCAACAATTAGACACATATCAAATATGTATATGTTTTTTATGTTGTTCTATCAGAATCAACCTCTCTACTAGTTAATAGTAAGACTGTATACTATTAGACCTTCTAAATCTTGGATATCAGTAAAACTTCAGTGAGTTATTGTTGTGTATGTTTGATGTTCATATTACGTATATTTTGTTATTACTTTTTATCTGGAGTCTAAAAGGAGAAGTTTTTTTAGAAAATTGAGAATTAAAAGGTATTCTTTTAAAGATTTTAAAGATTAAAGAGTTTTTTTCAATATTTTTTAATTTGCAAGAGAGGCTTATGTTTTTTACCCTTAAAAAAATTATTATAGAAATCCAATGATAGTAGAATAAGCAACACTAACGCTTCACCTCATTAAATTCTTAACAAAATTTATAAAGATAGATTTAAATTTTTTTTTCAAATGGTATTAACTAGCTTATCAAGTTCACGAAAAGTGACTAAGGGAAGGGTTGGCATGATTTGCTTGATCCGAATCGGTTTGATCCAAAATTAATAGGTCTAACCTGATATCAACCGGTCAAACTTAAGTTTATTTATGCAAAATTTAAGTATAGTAATCCAAATACAAGCAAATTATAATTTAAGCAATAAGCCAAATTTCTAATTTTATTGATTTGCAAATTGAAGTTTCAAAATAAGAAGAGATTGTAATATATTATTTAATTATTTAAGAGTTATTAATAAGAACTCTAATTTAATTATCATACTTTGAGTTTAAAATATGAATAAATTTTAAAATAAATTATTTTTAGTAATTAAAAATATATAAATATTCATTTATAAATTATTTTATTTATTAAATTATTTTAATATATTAATATTTATTACTAAATATTATATAAAAATAAAAAATGTCTTAATTAATTAATTTAAAAAATTAATTTATTTTTTAAGTTTTATCTAATATTTAATTATTATATAATAAATTAATAATGAAAACGAAATTTCTGTTTTTGTTTTAAAATGAAAATTGAAAACCTTTTTGTTTTGAAAAACAGAAATTTGAAAACAAAAAACCATATCAGGAAAAGATAACTTTTTTTATTAAGATACGTACGTTGTAAGAGGAGCATCTTTTTCTGTCATGTCCGTTAGAGAGCATACTGCACCATGCATCGTCTGGGTCTTGTGAACTCCCTCAACAAACACGTCTTGTCAGTACTTTCAAAGGGCAATCACTTAAACCATCTCAAACAACTCCAATCTTTTCTGGTAACTCTCGGCTACTCGCAGTCCCATTTCTATGCTTTCAAACTCGTTCGTTTCTGCGTTCTCAGGCTCTCCAACCTCGCCTATGCTCGCTTCATTTTCGACAATCTCTGCTCCCCCAATGTCTACCTCTATGCTGCTATGGTTACTGCATACGCTTCTCTTCCGGATAATGATACAGCTTGGACGTTGTTTCGTGATATGATTCGTCACGGCCACGATAAACCCAACCATTTTATCTACCCCCATGCATTGAAATCGTGTCAAGTTACGAAATTGGTGCATACCCACATTACGAAATCGGGTTTTGGCAAACACCCAGTTGTGCAAACTGCCTTAGTTGACTCGTACTCGAGGTCTCCTTCAGATATTTGTGATGCGCGGAAGGTGTTTAACGAAATGTCTGAGAGGAACGTTGTGTCATGGACTGCTATGATTTCTGGGTATACTAGGATAGGAGAGGTCGGAAATGCTATTTCTCTTTTCGAACAAATGTCTGAGAGAGATACTCCTTCCTGGAATGCTGTCATTGCTGGCTGCACACAGAATGGAATGTTTCAAGAGGCCATCTCGATTTTTAAAAATATGTCAATTCTAGCTCAAGTGCCAGATCATGCTCAGAATAAGCCTAATTCTGTTACAGTTGTATGTGTACTCTCTGCTTGTGGCCATACAGGCATGCTTCAGCTAGGAAAATCGATCCATGGTTATGTTTATAGGCATGGGATTGTTTCTGATTCGTTTGCGTCTAATGCTTTAGTTGATATGTATGGGAAATGTGGGAGCTTGAAGGAGGCGAGAAGGGTTTTTGAAATGACTTCAAAGAAAGGTTTGACGTCATGGAATTCAATGATCAATTGCTTAGCACTGCATGGACAAAGCGAGAATGCAATTTCCGTGTTTGAGGAGATGATGAAATGTCATGACAACGTTACACCAGATGAAGTTACCTTTGTTGGCTTATTGAATGCATGCATTCATGGAGGACTAGTTGAAAAAGGTCGTCTTTATTTCCAAATGATGACTCAGGAGTATGGGATTGAACCCCAGATTGAGCATTACGGGTGCTTAATTGATGTTCTTGGTCGAGCTGGAAGGTTTGAGGAAGCCTTAGAAGTTGTGAAGGGAATGAAAAGCGAACCTGATGAGGTGGTTTGGGGTTCACTACTTAATGGATGTAAAATACACAGTCATACAGAGTTGGCGGAATTTGCAGTTAGAAAACTGACTGAAATTGTTCCAAATAATGCGGGTTATGGCAGCATATTGGCCAATATGTATGGCGAGCTAGGAAAATGGGATGATGTCCGCAAGGTGAGGAAGATGTTAAAGGAAAGGAATGCTTATAAGACACCAGGTTGCAGTTGGATTGAGGTTGACAACACATTTTACCAGTTCTACTCTTTTGACAAAACACATCCTAAAACAGAGGATATATACGAGACACTGGAATCTTTGGTTGCTTTACGTTGAGCTAAGCTGTTGGAGTCCTTGATACCCTTGAAATACGCAAGTGGATTTACATTTAATTTATCCCATTGGCTTCTTATGTTAAGCTGGGCCACCAAATTGTCTCTGATATGCTATCTGCACAAGACAGATATGAAGGCATGACTCAACAGTAATTTTGGGCCAGTTTTTTTTGGTTGTATATGCCTTCTAGCTTGTTATCTCACCAAAGGCATATGAAATAAATTTGCTTCCAGAAAGGAGAAAA
Source organism: Erythroxylum flavicans (assembly GCA_027576715.1). Lineage (NCBI taxonomy): Eukaryota > Viridiplantae > Streptophyta > Magnoliopsida > Malpighiales > Erythroxylaceae > Erythroxylum > Erythroxylum flavicans. The sequence continues at coordinate 4,260,930 of JANZXP010000194.1, forward strand.
CTTCCCTTCATTTCCTGTGTTTTTGGAGACATTGTCTTTTAAACTAGACCATTTTTGTTAAACATGTGGGATGGATGACTATTTTCTGCAAGATAACAAGAGAAGGAATGGTGAAAGTTTCAGTTGAGAATGTTGAGATAGTGTTGAAGATCCTTCCTTTTGAGCTTCATGACCATTTCTAGAAGTACATCTAGAGTTTGCTGGCTTTGGTCCTGGTTTTGCAGGTTTCAGATTATCAAGGAAATCAACAATGTAAGTCCATTAATCTTGTGTTTTGTACTTTTGATGTGTGAATTAATTGTTAAAACTTCTCGTCTATGTTTGTGTAGTTTTCTTTACTTTGCTTCTTTTGTCCCATTTTTCTCTATTTAAAATTTTGTTTCAACAACCGGTATAGCACTCTTTACAATGTGTAGGACTACTAATGTGACATTTTCCATTGCTCCAAGCATGGTTACCAGGTCATCTAGTTCAACTGTTGGGTTGGCTCAATAGCTACACTAGCTACTTATTTCGTTTCAAACTTTGTGCAAGTAGGTTAAGTGCATTCAGATCGTATTGAAGTAAACTTTGGATGTTCCAGAACAAAGTCAAACATTTATACACTTTCAAATTGTACTAGAAAGTTTGCATGTTCAGATCCGAAAATGTTATGCATAATGATGTTGTTGACCCGTGTTGTCCTTACTTAAGGAGATGGGATATTCATATCTCCATTTTGGCCCCCAAAATGTTTTTAAAGTAATAGCTCTCCCTGAATGAAGTGGCTGAAAGAGGCATAGATTTTCAAGATGCTTTCCAGTGAAAAATGAGATAACTAGGCTATCAGTACTGGATAGGCAAGTTTCATTTATATTTCTTTTCAAGTTGTGTTGTCACTCAAAAGCTTGTATGTTTCATTTACAGGTGCTTCATCATGAAGTAGCTGCCAGATATTGTTCCTTTACATTACGGTATAGGAATTGCTTACATTTGCTTGAAGCAGTGAATTTCCGGACATTGAGATTCGTAAGCAGGTTTAACACACATTTAGAACTTCGAGTTGCTGCCATTCTTGAAAATATCAAGCCCAATCAAGAGCTCTTATGTACTGTTGTGACAATTTTTTTCACAAAGAGATTGTAGTGACAGGACTTTCATTCTATATCTTGTTTGATCACCTGGAGTCACCTGTGAATGCTGAGCAGAAACTTCTCTATAATCAGAAATCTGAGCAGGATTTCATGCCCTTGTAGGACAATGACAAGTTAGTTTCCTTCCCTTTTCTATCATAGTATAGGGCAAGTACGTGTACCTTTGTAAACCGATTTGTTTCCTTCCCTTTTCTATCATAGTACAGGGCAAGTATATGTACCTTTGTAAACCGATTTGTTTAAAGTTGTGATTTACTGGTCAGCTACTGCAATTTCATTTTTATGTTGTTTTTATTCTTTGTATGAGCTGTCCTCTTTTGATTTAAGCTTTCTTCTGGATTTGTATTGTGACTGGCAACTTAGTGCTGGAAGATTATGCAAGGCAATCATGAGGAAGAGTAACTAAGAAAAGATTACTTTTTGTTCTCCCAATAACATTTCTTTCAGTTTGTCTTAAATGTTCTTTCTCATCGGCTGAGTAATTTAACATAACAAAACAAGGAACTAAAAGAGCCTTGATACAATGGCAGGTCAGCTAAGTTCTCAGAATCAGTTTTGATCTCTTCCTTCTTAGTTCTTTCTATTATTTCTGTTTCTCTCTAACTAAGTTCAACCTATTTTGTCCCATAGCAAGTTATGAATGGTTGCTGTGTATGTTTTCCTCCTTCCTTCCTTCCTTCATCCATCACTTGTATTTTTAGTTTTTTTATTTGACTTAACAATCTTGTTTACTTGGATAATAGATCCTTATATATTCTATATATGATGACCTACTCTATATTTTTAGTATTTAATTCGATATAAGTTATCTGTTTATTATTTTTATTTAGATATCAATTTTGATGAGGATCTTTTGAATTGTGAATGATCATTTAAATAAGCATTATTTTTAGCATATTATGAATTAAAACAATAACAACAACATTCTTATCCTTAATTAGTAAAGAAATTAGCATATTATGAATGTATTACAATTTTATTTTTGTCATTTTTCCTTTATATTATTCATTTTTATTAAATAATTTGTGTGTCCTTATAAATTGATGCAAGTTTTAATTTCATGACTTTCATTTTCTAAAAGTCTTTTGCATTTTATTCAATATAAATATCATAATCTAATGTATTAGCTAAATAATTTAACTTATTAAAAAAATAATGTAAAGGAGTATCTTTTTAAAATACTTTCCTGTCCACTAATTATAAATTTATATACTTTTATTTCTTTGTTAATAAAAAATTCCATATAGATAAACTATATCAGTAAAAGGGAAAATTACTAAAAAAGTCCTAAACATTACATAATTTTATAATTATAGCTTAAACTTTAAAAAATGACAATTAAATACTTAAAATTTTTAATTTTTTTCAAATATATCTCGACGTTAGTATCTCGTTAACGGAACTCATGTGACAAGTTATATCAACTATGTTATGATAAATGTAAGATGTCATGTGTCATGCTAAATTTACATTAGATTTAAATTAAATTAAATCAATCAATAGAAAATCTAAATCTATACTTCTCTCCTCTCCTTGCACTCGCCCAAAACTTTAAGTTGATTGATCTTTATCCTGCTGATGGTGATTTTGACGGTGGTTAAGGTCCCTTTTCTTCTCCACTCACTCACTTTAAACACTACTCTAATTTCTTTTCCGTTTGAAAATTTTTCATTTTCTTTTCTCTTACTAACTTTCTCTCTCTACAAAGTTCTCAATCCATAGGGTCAAATTTCTGTCGCTTACTTGCCCCATGGATGTCGACAAACACCTTTGTAATGCTTCTCTTGGCTCACAGTCTCGATTTTGTTGTTAACACGTTGGGAGGAGGTATGTTTGTGTTTGTCAAGGTTGTTGATGAATGTAAAATTGGTCATAGAAGTGAAGTCTATTAACAGGTGTTGTCTTATAAGTTACAGGGTTAAAGATTCTTCCAGAGAGCCCATTTAAAGCTTAGCTAATGATAGTGCGGAAATTTGAGTTAAAAGAGAGAAGAAGAAAAGAGACAGATGAGACTTTTGTTGTTGTTAAGTGGACATTAGAGAGTGAGAGGGTATATATAAAGGGAAGGAAGTAATTGAAGTGGGAGGATGTTTCTTAAGGCCTGTTTAGGTGAATGTTTATTAACGAAAAGAGATGGATGGTAATACATATTTTATTGTTTTGAAGGGAGTTTTATAATATAATAAAATAGAATAAGATATCAGTGGAGAATTTTATATTATGTTCTGTTTCATTTTAAACAGTGAAAATAGGAAACTTTCGATTCGGAAATTTTATGATGAAACATAAATTAATAAATATATATTACTTAATATATTCTTAATAATTTTTCGTAATACTAATTATTTCTCCTTACTTTAATAATAACTAACATATTTGTATATATTTGTTAATTTTTTTGTAATATCAATTATTTCTCGTAACATCAATTATTTCTTCTTACCTTAATAAATAATTTTTATATATTTTTTATTTTAAAATAAAATTTCTATTATTTTATTATTAAAGTCACAACTGTAATTTTTTAATTGGACATGATTTCTGTTTTAAAATCATAGCGTTAAATCTCCTGCAACAACTACTTTACTGTAAAAGATATAATAGTCATTTATTATATATTTCATTCTATTCTATCTATCTTCTAAATAACATTTGATTACATTACATTATGAATCTTTCCATCCCTCTCAGATAATTTTTTACTATATTACATTCCATTCTATTATAAACTGTTGCGCTTCATTCCATTACATTTTATTCCACTTTATTAATTAACATCCAATTAAATAGGATCTAAGAGGTTCTATAGATAGTATAAAGAAGTACTCTTGGGCAATATTTAAAGGTTTTTTACGTGTCACTAAAAACGTCAACTTTGTTAACGGAAATACTAACATTAGATTTTATTTACGAAAAATTAAAAATTAGAATATTTAATTGTCAAGTTATAATTAAAAAATTAAGATTTTATAATTAATTCTTATTAAAACTATGCAACTAATACCACTGAGCACTGAAGTATGTAAGGGCTCGATCTTCGCTTAAGCAAGGTCAGAAGTTCGAATCTTACTTGTAAATACAACAATGTTAAATATTTGATGGTAATATTAAGCCGCTCCTTAAAATCCCACAAGATATAAGTGAGGATTAATTTGAGTGTAATAATAACTTAAAGTTATCGTAGAGAGTTCGAGCCCGCTCAAAAGGGACGTGATCTGTTGTCTCATTTACCCTGTACTTATTCTGTGCCATTTAATCTCAGCTATTTATTTATGTAAGACCCACATAAATAAATGGCTGAGATTAAATAGGACAGGATAAGTACATAAAAAATGGGACAAAAGATTTGAGGCCCGCTCAAAACACCTTAACCCAAAAAAAAATATTATGCAACTAATCCCGTCGTTATTGTTTAAAGGAATTTAGACATTAATAGGATAGAATTGATATTAGCCTATTTGAAAATCTTATTGCAATAATAAAAAACTTAAAATAAACAAATATTTAAAAATTATTTCTCTGTTTTTTAAATCTTCTTTCAATAAACAATAGAAACACAAAAATATTTTTTGAAAGATAGGAATTTGTAAACGTTGAGAGCTTTCCCATGGTAGAAGAATAATTTTATTCCGTTTCTTGTTGGCGATGACCTCCATGTAAGGTAGTCCTAAGGTTTTTGTGAAAAATCGTTGAAGGGCAGTTAGTCATTTGTTCTCTGAAACCCAAAGTCGCCCATAATTCACATACACAGTTTAGAGCCATCAGCACCCAAATCGTCCATACCGGGTAAAGTTGGCTACTTTCGATCTGTCTCTCTCAACCCAGAAGAGAACAAAAAGAATTCATCTAAACAACCTTGACATACCCACACTCTTTTTCCTCTATTTAATGTCCAGTGCATAAAAACTCTGAAAGTCGCTTTTCATGCTGCAATTTTTGCAGGGACAGGACTCTGGGTAATGCATTGGAAGCTCTTGACCCAAGTTTGAAGTTGTTTTGAGGTGGGTTTGTGCAAATTTTTATTTAGTCACCAGGATTTTGGTGGAGTAGAATGTATTTCGGAGGAAATTGATCAAATAGAATGTCGAGTGGTAGTGGAAGCGAATTTTGTCATAAGAGGCAATTCGATTCGTTTTGAAATAATTGCTAGAAGTTCCATGATTAACTACCAGCTTGTCGTGATGTATGAGTTTCTTACAATATGCGTGTCATTTAGCTTATTCTTAATGGTCTTTGTTGGTAAAGTATACCTTTGTTGTTTGCCACTGCAAGTCTCTTTACTGGTAGCTGTTGACTGCTTGAATTTTATCTAAGAGGATTCAAACATAGAAATTGGTCTGAGTTAGCAGTCGTGAGTAATCAGCGTGGAAATGATTAGAATAGCATGTTAAGATTTGGCTAGTGTAACCTACCATTCATGCTTTGCAAGAGTAATTGGTCGTACGTGTTTATGCGGGATTTGAATAAATCTGATTTCCACTGGTAGGGTTGGTGAATGAACATAAACTTTGGAATTTGTAAGAAATGAACCGCAGATGATTTGATAGTACTTTGTTTGGTAAGTCCTAATTTCTGTATTTCAGTTGTTAGATTTTGATTAATATGATAATTGGATTTTGTGTGTTACTAATAACTTTAGATTAGAGGTTTCTGAAGTAACAATATAAGCATAAATTTTTAGTATAAAATGGATTTTGGCATCCTATTTTAACCTTTGCCTGGTAGACAAAGATAAATCATCGTTTGATTATAAACCTTTGCTAGTAAAGTTAATCGATTCTTTTGTTTCCCCTAGCATCCAGTTCTTGTAGTCTCTCAGAAAAACACAGTAGTCTTGAGGGCTGGAAATTGAAGGGAATGGAAGTTATTTACATGGTGATAATCATCTTTGGATATGGAACACTTCATCTCCCATTGAACTGTTCGACCTCGTCTGTATCTACTTTCTCATTCTTTGAGCTAGATAAACTTGCAATTAACATCATTGATCTTAGATTTTGCAGAATCTTTGATGGAGGGAATTGAACAGTGGAAAAACGAAGCGCAGAAGTTACTGGAACAAGCATTTGAATATGTGCAGCAGATAGCCCCTGCTCAACTTTATGCTGCTGTTGCTGTTCTACTTTTCACCACTTTTTTCCTTTTAACCAGTAACTCTCTGTTCCTTTTCATGAATGTTTTAAAATTTGTTTGTCTATGTTGATTGATGTAGCATTCAATAGACATTCCATCTGCTGTTCCATTTCATGATGGATTTTTGCTCAACTTATTTAGTTGATTGATTCAATTGAGCTTCACGCTTGCATCAGAAACTATAATGTTGAAAGTGAGCTCGCATAAAAATCTACAAATTTCATTCTTGTAAATAAGCAAGCAAAACTACATGAAGTCTCAGGCAATAATTGAGGGAAAAATAATTGTGTCTTGAAGTTGTGGAGGTGGGAACTTAATGTTAAAATCTTTCAAATTGCTAATTTTTATTGGCTGACAATTATCTTTATGCATAATGGAAGAGTTCAAATTGCTAATTTTTTTTGGCTGACAATTATCTTTATGCATAATTGAAGAGGTAGTAACACTTTTCATTGGGAAATTCCGTTGTTTGGAATTGATCCCTGCAACTGCTCATAATCCTGACGTTAAATGTAATTAACTGATGCTCATGCTGCAGTATATTGAAGCAGCAAGAGTTATATGTTACATGTGAATTGTCGATGTGATTCAAGAAGTTACATTTGAATCTGCAGTGGTTATCCTCTGGCAACTTGGGAATGCAAATTATATTTTATGGAAGAATTGAATTGGAAACCAATTTATCTGTTCTTTTGCTGTGTTCTGCAGTTCAGTTCTTCAAGCGTATATATATATTTTCGGGAATGCAAATTATATTTAATGAAAGAATTGAATTGGAAACCAACTTATCTGTTCTTTTCCTATGTTCTGCAGTTCGGTTCTTCAAGCGTACAAAATCAAATACTATTGTTCTTGCTGGCCTTAGTGGAAGTGGGAAGACTGTTCTTTTCTATCAAGTAAGCCTGCGTTACAGATTTGTCACTCCCCAGAGGTTATGCTATTGTTCTGGGTGCTTTTGTATTTTTGTTCTTTTTGTGTTTCCAAAATTTTCAATTTCTTCTGTTAGTATATATGTCAGTATATTGATGATTTTATTTTTTGTGTCTTGTTGCTTATTATTTTTCATAGGTCTATAACTTATAGGCTTCTGAGTTGATGTACCATTGGATGACTGGGGAAACATCTGGGCTATAGGGATAGTTCTAAATGATTTCAGTAATTGGATTAATTTGCTTGATGAATTTCTATGGTAACTTTTCCTTTGATTGTGACAATGACTTAAACCTTTTAGGATTATCATTTACTTGCATAAGAATATTTGTATGTTGTCATGTTCTTTAATGCCTTCAACAGCTTCGAGATGGATCTTCGCACCTTGGTACTGTTACGTCAATGGAGCCAAATGAGGGCACTTTCATACTACATTCTGAAAGCTCTAAGGTGAATGGTGCTAATTTGTCGTCCTTAAAATTAAATTTGGATGTATGTTACATTAAATAGTAAAAATATTGAATTTGCCAGGCCTTTGGGATTTACTAGTTTCTAGACTTTTTATATCAAATTAACCGACTCCAAGCCTGTATTTTCATTCCTTTGTATTCTTGACAGAAAGGCAAACTAAAACCTGTCCATCTTGTTGACGTTCCTGGACATTCTCGTCTTCGGCCTAAATTAGAAGAATTCTTGCCTCAAGCATCCGGCATAATCTTTTTGGTTGATGCTTTGGAATTCTTACCCAATTTGCGTGCAGTTACAGAGTAATCAGAAGCCTTTAACATATATTTCTGGATTCAGCATTCATCGTTGTTTATGTTTTCATAAATACTTTAGTACAAGTATGTGGTTCTAATCTTTTATTACTTGCTTTTGATAGATACCTCTATGACGTGTTAACCAACTCAAGTGTAGTTAAAAAGAAAATTCCAGTTCTCATCTGCTGTACCAAGACTGACAAAGTGGCAGCCCATACTAAGGATTTCATTAGGAAGCAATTGGAGAAAGAAATGTATGTATCTTCACTATCTATGTTCTTCGATGTTTGCACTCATCTATACCTTTGCCATGTCATAGGTTCGTGAGTAGTGAATGGTCTTAATTTTCCAAGTCAGGTTATTAAAATCTTAAGCAATTAGTAGTTTATAGTCGCATATAGGGACAAAGATCTGACAATGGGAGCTTGTTTTTTGAAAAGTATCAGGACAGACAATTCAATTGTGTATTTAACTCTCCTTGGTAGTGTATCTATATTAGTTTGAATAGTTTTTTTTTTTTGTAGTTTGGTAATGTGATTACTAGTTGATATGGCATTATGCTTTCACTTTTATTCTCTTTGGGTTCAAGTGGTAATGCATCTTTGGTTTAGTCCCATGATTTGTCATCATTGTGCAGTGAGAAACTACGAGCATCAAGAAGTGCAGTCTCGGAAGCTGATATCGCAAATGACTTCACTCTTGGGACACCTGGGCAGCCGTTTGCTTTTTCTCAGTGCAGCAACAAAGTTACTCTTGCAGAAGCTTCTGGTTTGAAGGGGGAGATATCTCAGGTGGAGCAGTTTATTAGAGAACACGTTAAGCCATAGGAGATTTCAAGGAAGACTTCTGCAACACTAGGAAAAGCCAATTCTTAATGAGGGGAGAAGACAAAAGAAATGAAAGAAGAGGTCTAATTTAGTGGTTCAATTGGTGAGTTACCTTGAAATCAGGACTTGGGGAGTTGGCCATACCTGCATTTGATTGAGGACTTGACTTGCTTTTAAGTACTCTCTCTATTATTTGGTTTGAGCAAGTGATCATTGACTAGCAGTGATGGAGCTTTTGGCTTCATGATCAACATTTATTAGCTGTCGTCTTGTGCTTCTTTTTGTTCTCCCTTTAGGATTTAACATTATCTGTTTTTGCATGATCGATCTAGCTCCTTAACCATGTCAATTAGCTTATTAGATAATAATGGTGTTGCTTTGAATTTGTCTTGTAATCTGTATGGTACTGTTAGGCTTTGGTAGAAGTATTGTGCGTCCTTTGTTTTAGAATTTAGATGGAGACAATGAATGATGTCATAAACCCATGGCTAATATCCTCATATAAGTCATTACTTTATTTTGGTTCGTAGTATTAAGGTTTTGCAAGTGACGTAGTTGATCAATTCAATTAAACTGACAATCATTAGAACTTTAGGATTTTAAAGAGACCTTGCAAGAACAAGAAGTGTTTATGTCTACCACTCTTATTTCTCTCGCAAACGAGGCCATGCAAAACTTCAAACTATCATAACAAGGAAACCCCTATGGTTTCTTAAATTATAAAGGACCGGGCTCAGCCCGGCCCGGCCCTGAACTATGGTGGAAGTAACGATCGGCCAAAACTCAAGCCAAAATGAGGATCGGGTTAGGTCGGTTTTGACATCTATAGATGTTTATACTTTTACCTAAAATAAAAAATAATAGTACGTAAATATTAACATAACATTTAATTAATGGTGATTTTATTATGTTATTTCGAATTTATTAATTTTAAGACCAATTTGAATAACCATTTTCGTTACTAAAATTTATAATTTTTACTTGTCATTACTATTAAATATTTTTTTACAAAAATAATATTTTTATTTATATTATTAAGAACAAGTAATACTATATATGGTTAATTATCAAAAAAAATTTTAACTTTGATCAAATTTTCAATTATATATCAAAATTTAAAAAGTAGCAATAAGATGTATAAATTTTTAATTTGTTTCAATTTTAGCCTGACGTTAGTCTCACCGTTATTTATATTGACATAGCACTGTCACGTGTCAATAGATCCCTACTAATTAGACACGCCAATGCCATTAAGAGGAGGTTGTCTGATTAGTGAAATGATGTTATTTTATAGTGAAATTGAAACGATGCCATTTGGATTTTAGAGAAATCTTGTTTTGTCACTCTTACACCCATGTTATCTGTGTATGTGTTTTACTGGTCTATGTGATTTTGGTATTTTTTTGTGCGTATGCTTGATGGTTAGATTTTGGAAATTGGTTGGATTTTTGAAAAATCACCAACGGCTGTTGGTTTGCCAGTGGCGAAACAACACTGGCGATGGGTGTTAAAAAGCCCCATACACAAGCACAGATGAAGCGATGTGATGTTTGAAAAATTGGAAAGTGGATGTGGTGTTGTGTGTGCGTCACGAGATGCCCATCGACGCTGGTTGTTTTTGTTTGACTGTGATTGGGTTTTCTTTGTGTTGGTTGCATTTTTTGGGGCCTGCCAACAAAGCCGCAAAGACTTCCATTCATGTCGCTGTGTACTGCCACTGGATGACGCTTAGGTTATGTTTAGTTGAGGGGTTGAGAATGGAAGGGGATGGAATGTAACACGCTTCCATCGTTTGGTTGAAGGTTTTATAATGGAATGGAATGGAATGAGATGGAAGCGGAGGATTTCATGTTACGTTCCATTCCATCCTAAACAGTGAAAATAAGAAACCTCCGATTCGGAGGGTTTAGGATGGAACGTAACCTAATAAATGTAAACTACCTAATATACCCTCAATAATTTTTCGTAATACCAACTATGACCAAGTCATAATATTATATTAAATAGAATTAA
>JANZXP010000194.1:4271826-4289796 GCA_027576715.1 Erythroxylum flavicans
TATAATAGTCATTTATTATACATTACATTCCATTCCATCTATCATCCAAACAACATTTCATTACATTACATTATGAATCCTTCCATCCTTCCCAAACAATGTATCACTATATTACATTCCATTCCATTATAAACCATTCCCTTTCGTTCCATTCCGTTCCCTTCCATTACATTAATTAACATCCAACCAAACAGGCCCTTATAGTTCTCCCACACACTCCGCAAGCACGTTCGCACCATCTAGTGCAGGTCACAGGCTCCTTTTGCTTATTTCACGTTGTTTTGTTCAATAACTAATCTTGTTCTTATTCAGTATAAGAGCCTTTAGAGTTGGAATCTAGCGAAATTTAGAAATTACTCAATGAATAATCTCTTAATATTGGCTCTATCTCAGTAATGTGACTCACTTCCGTATTGCTCAAGTTCACAATCTAGAAACGAAACAAAAATAAGACCAACACCTATTTGGTTTTTCTGCGTTCTAAGAAGTTTAGGTTGTTCATAATGCAAAACTCAGTACCTAATCATAAGCATACAATCACTCTAGATTGAGTTTTCGAAACTTTTAGATTTCTAACTTTCTTAGTTCAAAATTTAGTGAAATTTTCAGAAAAAATTCTAAATTTAAGAATTTAAGATACGAGAGTAACGAAGAAGTTTTCTCCAAAATTTAAACGACATCGTTTTAATCTAAATTTAGGGATTTAAGATATGAAACGATATCGTTTCACTAATCAGACAACCTCCTCTTAATGACTCTAATGTATTTGATTAGTGAAGTCCATTGATATGTGACAATGTTACGTCAATATAGATAATGGAAAAATTGGCATCGAGTTAGAACTAAAACAAATTTAAAAAATTAATATATTTTATTGTTAATTTTTAAAATTGAAAAAATAAAAACATTTTGAACTTCTTTTTTTAATTAACCCTTCCATAAATAACAAATAACAGAGATGAGTATTTTCTCCATTAGCTATTCAAGTAACAAAGATGGACGTAAAAAACGATGATCTCTGACCCGACTAGAACGAGAAAAGCTAAAATGGCAGGGAATCCGCTCTTAATGAAGCACAGAACTAGTAGCGTTCGTTTAGAAGGAGAAGAAAGGAATGGAAACAGAGATAGCCATAGTTGGTGCTGGAATATGCGGCCTTGCCACTGCTCTTGCTCTTCATAGGTACCTTTTGCCTTTCTTTATTTTCTGGGAAACTTGGAGAAAGTCAAAGAAACTGGAACTGGGGATTTATATTTATTTTCCGTTGCATCAGGAAGTGTATTAAGTGCGTTGTTGTGGAGAGATCAGAGAGTTTACGAGCAACTGGATCAGCAGTAACCATCTTCACCAACGGATGGCGAGTCCTTGATCAGTTGGGTGTTGCTTCAAAGCTTCGACCTTTTGCCATTACTATCCACACGTATGTACTATGCTGCTCTGTTTCAGCATTTCCTTAACCAGCTGTGTTGTTTTGCTCTTCAATTCTGTGTTGGTTACTGCTGAAAAATTCAACAAGTTAAAAGTCAACCCTCCTTTTTTGATATCTGTACTTCGTCATCAGATTTTCTTTTTTCGTCTTTAACTTGTTGGGACGAGTACCGAAATTGGCTTTTGTTTTAATTCATATATACCTCATTTCAATTTCCTTCTATGGTTGACCAGAGGAATTTGGCAATTTCTAACAAGCACTATACATTTTGATTCTTAACTTTCTGGAGCTGCATACACCAAAAGATGTGCTTCCTTAAGTGGTTCTAACTTGATGACTGGCCCTAATCTTCAACTAGACTGCAAGATCGATTACTCTCCATTGCAATACTACCTGTAATACCAAATTATTCGTTTTTCTCTTCATTCATTTTATATGTAACCTTCATTTATTTCAAAAGTATCAATCAATTTGTTAAAGGTTTAGACTTTACCGCCATTATTATCTAGCCATCAGAACCTCATTGAATTGTTTCAGAATTCCTGTTTCCCTTTTCAGGTTATACGAGAAATCGTTGGATGACAATTTTGGATTAAAAATACCCGTGAGGTAAATTTTTCAGCTTCAATTTATTGATTTTCAGATTATTTGCCTCCTATCTGTGTTTGCCAGTACGTACACAAGAAGCAACAAGTAAAATGGAGGAATAAGTTCTTGAATAGTCAAATCAAATAGGTAGTAATGTATCTCTTGTAGGTCTAGGGAAACAAGTTTGGAAGTATCTCTAATACTTTCTGTTTGCTTCACATCATTAGCAATGAAGAGCTAAGGTGTTTGAAAAGAAGTTTGCTGATTGAAGCCTTAGCTGCTGAGCTGCCGACAGACACAATATACTTTGGACGCCAAGTGGTTGCTTTGAAATTGGACCCCGTAACTTCATACCCTTTACTCAAATTCCAAGATGGGAGTCTCCTAAGAGCCAAGGTATTGCTTTGGTATCTCAATTTCAGGTGTTACTATTGAACAGATCAGTTGGACCAATCATCTGATATATTATGTCATCATCTAGGTAGTGATTGGATGTGATGGAGCAAACTCCATAGTTTCCGAGTACTTGGGACTGAAAGCTCCCAAGCTTTTGTCTATGTGCTCAACACTTGGATTCACAAACTATCCAGATGGACATGGTTTGGACAATGAGTCTATTAGAATAAGGAAAGGAGGAATGTCAGTAGGGAGAATTCCAATGGATGACAAGCTTGTTTACTGGTTTGTATCACGAGAACAGGCTTCTAAAGGTGAGTTGCCCTCACACTTCTACCAGTACCAACAGTCAAAATCCTCAATTGATCATTTGGAAGCATGGTTAGTTACTAGCTACATACTCTTAGAGATTCATGTTGAGGAGGAATGAAGTCCTCCCTGTAATATTCCCATAATGAAAAGAATTGCCCCTAAGAGAACTTCCAATTCCATGATTGCTGTGCCTAATTCTTGCTTACTATTGAGCCTTCTTGGTTTGTATGGCATTGTTTCGTAGTTTGATTGCTTTGTTCGTTGGAACAGATTTGACCACATTCGAAGACACTGATGGAATAAGAGAATCAGCAATCGAATCGGTTATGGATTTCCCAGATGAGATAGTGGAAATGGTGAAGATAAGTGACCCAAACTCATTGATTCTAGCAAGACTGAAGTATCAAACACCATGGGAAATTCTACTAGGTAACTTTAGAAAAGGTGCAGTTGTAGTTGCTGGAGATGCAATGCATGTAGTAGCGCCATTCCTTGGACAAGGTGGCTCAGTTTGCCTGGAAGATGCAGTTGTACTTGCTAGATGCTTGGGTAAGCATGTGGAAGTTAGTGCGAATCAAGATGGGCACAGAATCACCAAAGGAGTGGAAGCAGGCCTTGATCACTACGTAAAAGAACGGAGGATGAGATTGGTGTGGTTGTCCACACAAACTTATCTGATCGGCCTGCTAGCTGAGAATTCATCCAACTTGGTTCGTCGTGGATGTCTGTGGCTCCTTGCAACTCTTTTTCCAGACACCCTTTGGCATGCTCGCTACAATTGTGGTCATCTCTAATTCAGAAACAGTGCCCTGATGTTTGTACACGAACAATTAACGTCGGTTATGCTGTTCCAGTGATATCTGTTATATTTGTTCTTTGGATAGAAATTTGTCTGGCTGAATTGATTTACAGAAGCGTAGCCACTTCTGCCTAAGTCCAAACTTATTTTACCTAGGAATTGTAGTTCCTCCTCACATGTTCTAAGAATTTATACTAGTTTTTGTTGGAGGGGAATTTTAAGTATTTCACTTGTCAATTCCACGAACCTCACGCTATGACTTACGAGTCGTCATTTTATAATATGACATTAGGTCGGCCGATTCAAGCCAGCAACATTTATGCAGTCACAATTAGGGAAGACGATGGGTCAGTTTCTGCTAGGGCCAAGCTTGGCCGATTGATATCATTTTCTATTTTTAATTAAAAATAAAAAAAATAGGTCAATCAGCTAAAAAAAACACCATTTTTTGCAATAATTGTTCGGCCTCAATCCAGACTGAGCCTAAGCCCGAACCCGAGCCCGAGCTTAGCTTAGCTTAACTTAAAGCTCGATTTTTTTGAAAAATCAAATCCAAGACCTGGTCAACTCAAGCATGGTCTATTAATTTCAGATTGAGCTAGGCTGAACTAGGCTCAATTGTCATTCGTGCTTTAAGTGTATATCTTATCAATTAGCCTTAATTGTTACACTAACACATTCATATATAATTCAAAACATCCATTTCTTACTCAAATTAGTAAATTAGGTTCAATATAGTTTATGAGTGCACACAAGTGTTCTCCCAAAATAGAAACCTTTTTATCATGTCCACTTTCTCCAAAGAATTTGGTTAATTGATATGCCCGTATTAGTTAAGAATAAAGTTACGTATTATTGGACCTCTTCAAATTTCGCACATAAGTAAGATTGTTACTTAATTGTTGTTGTTTGTTTGTTTGATTGATTGATATGCCACTATTAGATCATTGATCGTACACAAAATAAACAAATTTATAAAATTATACTACAAAGTTTTTTAATTAAGATAACAAATTCTTTGATGCAAAAAATATAGTTTAAAATCTTTCAAAAGTCTCCTTTTTTTCGATGATTAAGAAGATTCTTTTTAAACTTTTTTCGAATTTCTTTTTGATTATTATGATAGAATATATGTAATATGGATTAAATATAAATGACCATGCAATAATTGAATTGCTAAATAATTGAGAAGAACAATTCAAGAGCTAAAAAATTATATTGGTTGAATTATAAATGAAGTGCCTATTAGTCTCATCTTGACTTGATCTTCACTTGCATGATCTTGAAATTCACTTGAATTGTGTATGTACTCCACTTTACTCATTTTATATCTTCATACTTAATTTGAATTAATTTTTCTATTTGATTACTTTGCTCTTGAATTTGATATTTCACATATTATTTGATTCTATTATAATTGAATTATTAATATTATCAAAATTAAATTCATTGAGGGAGAACCTTGAAGTAACTGGTAAAAGTTGTTTCTTTGTGACCAGAAGGTCACATGTTTGAATCATAAAAATAGTCTCTTTGTAAAAAATTTTGACAAGGTAAGGTTGCGTACATCGATAACCCTTCATAGACTTCCGCAAAGTAGAGAGTCTTGTGCACGGGGTATGTTGGAAAAATCAAAATTAAATTCATTAATAATAATATGTTATTATCATTCAAATTATGATTTAGGACTTCCCTTAGAATAGACAATATTAAATTCTATAAATTATAAATTTTGATTTTTGTCCTAACTAGGATCTATATGATAATTTTTCCAAGTTTTAAATATACTAAATAATGCATATTGTGTTTGAATTTAAATTTAATGTTAAACATAGAAAGTTCATTTTTATTAAAGTCGAGTATTGTGTTAGATGTTGTTATATATATAAAAAATTAATAACACAATTTTTGGTGAAAGTACTAAATATAAAAATCCTCATAAGATATACGAGAGGAGGTGAATTGTATATATTATTCATTTTTCCTTATTTGATACTAATTAGTGAATTGCTTGATCCGAAGAATTATTGTGACAAAATCATACAAAACAATTACAAAACACATATAACAATAATAAAAGGAAACGATATATTTTGACCTAGACATTTTTTAGATGTCCTGAATAACCAACGAATAGTCGTGAGATGCCTAGGGAACTTGACAAGTCAATCCATCTACACACCTTTCTTTTATTTTTATACTGATTCAGCCAAATAATCATTGCCTACATCTATTCTCCAAGTTTCACTTAAGAATTCAATATCATCTTTCTTTAACTAGTGAAAAAAAACATACATACAACATCATATTTATCACAAGTGAAATCGAGCCCTCACAAACATCTTGCTTTATTATAAGTAAAGAGTAACCATTTAAAAATCTTATTTAAAATCAAGTGTAACTCTCACAAAGTTTGTTTCAAACAATTTTTCAATTGTAATAATTGCACAATCATATAAGAATGTCAATAGATCGGGCATGGCTCGCGCTGTCCCTGGCGATGGTGGCTGTGGCTCGGCCGATGAACCGGACCGTAGCTCGGCCAGTTATTTTTTGAAGCAAAAAACTTCCAAAACAACATCGTTTTGTAAGGGCGGGCTAAGGGCAGGGCTGGGCCGGGTTGGGTCGGTTTTACCATCCCTATAATCATATGATTCAAAACATTCCTTTCTTCCTCACACTAATAAATTATGATCTAATATACCTTATGTAATACACGTATGATCTCTCTATCCTCTCAAGTTGTGAGATCCCACATCGGTTAGACAGGAGAACGAAGTATGTCTTATAAAGGTATAGATACCTCTTCCGCATTTTTTCAAGTGTAGAAAGAGCAAAACCGTGAGGGTCTTGGCCTGATAAGCAATCCAAAGAGAACAATATCTATAGGCGAGTGGTCTGGATTGTTATAAATAGTATCAGAATCAAATTCTTGATCCGTTGTGTCAACGAGGACGCTAGGCCCTAAGAAGGGTGAATTGTGAGATCCCATATCGGTTAGAAAGGGAAATGAAGTACGCCTTATAAGGGTACGAATACCTCTTCCCCATAGACACATTTTCCCAAGTGCGAGAAGAGCTAAATCGTGAGAGTCTTAGCCTGATGAGCAACTCAAAGCGAACAATATCTGTGGGCGGATGGTATGAACTATTACACAAGGCTATCCTCTAATATGCCAAAGGTTATTCTCACAACTTAACTTTTGTCTATTTATACCCAAAACTAACTCAAATAGTCATTAGACACATAACGATCATATATACATTATGCAATATACACATATTCTATCTATCCTCCTAGGAATCTTAACAACTCTATAGTATGCCAAAGGTTCTTCTCACAACTTCACTTTTTTCTATTTATATCTAGAACTAACTCAAATAGTTATTAGAAACATAAATTAGCTAGTACAAAGACTAATTTCAAAGCATGTTTTGGCTGCCCAGGCATCCACATTCAACTAGCCTATGTTTGTATAAAAGACATCATTTATTTTGTAACTTTTTGTGCACTTGTCAAGCTGAAACCAGTAAAATTTAAGTTGAAAACTTCTAACTTTCAAGTCTTTTCAAAGATACAATACACACACCTCTTTGATAAAATTTTGATTTAAAACTATTAAAAAATTTTCTCAAAAGTTTGATTGAAGATCAATAAGTTTTTTTTAATGTTGAAATAAATTTCCTCTTGATTTGTGAAAAAATTGTGTTATACCCTAAATGCAAATGATTATGTGATAATTGAGTTCTTTTGTTTATTGTAATAACAAAGATTAAGTTATAAAAAAGACTATCATGATTTGCCTAAATTTTAATGTATTTGATTCCTCCTTATTCTTCGTTCTTCACTTGATTTTCTTGAAGTTAACAATTGATAAAGTTGCTCTTTTGTGACCATAAGATTACAAGTTAAAGTTACGGAAACAACCACTTTGTAAAAATACAAACGTCGGGTTGCGTACATTATGACATTCTCCAAATTTTCGCAAAGCGGGAAACCTTGTGCACTGAATACGATGATTTTGACTTTGACTCTTAATTTGCATTTGTGCTCTATTTTACTTATTTTTGCTATCATTTAATTGCTTGATTGATTCATTGGCTCATTTACTCTACTATTCTATTGAACTTCATCTTTCATAGATTAATTCATTTATTATAATAAAATTATCAATACTATTAAAAGTAAATTCATCAATATTAATGTATTTTGTTATTATCAAAATCATAAAATAGGACCTCACTTAGTCTAACAATATATAAGAAGACATTTGTCTACTTTTTACTGATAAAAACACAAGAAAAACCAGTAAAAAATAATTATTGCATCGAAATATTTTCCATTTCATTGATTAGTGCACCCAAATACATGGTTAATAGAAAACTCAAGCCCTTCCAACTTTTCAGACATTGAGATTTTTCTACCAAGCCTTGCAGACTTGCCAATTCACTTGTCAATATTGGGTTCCAACATCAGCAAACCAAATCTAACAAGTTACAAGCAAAGAATTCCTGAACCAAATCCTTTACACATACTTGCATGCACTCGATTGTGATTGCTTTCTTTCGAAAGTTTCAGAAGAAAGAAATTAGAAAAACCTGCCATGTTCACTCTCAGTCAACTCTTCATATCGTTCCTTACTATGTTTAGTATAAAAATCATTAACCATTATCTTCCCTATTGCATATTGCCCTTACAATTAACATCGGAATTGTGGTGATCTTCATCTTCAAACACCACCCATACTTTGCTGATTTTCGTTTCAAGTGTGCAAGAAAAAAGTGTTGCTGACAAGTTTGGACTTTTTCCTGTCTTCTGTCCTTTCTTACCTGCTTCAATTGTCATGCCTGACTGGAATTTTGTTGATGATTTTGTGAGACAATCTAAAACTGGTGACCTGACTTTGCTTGGCCCGTTGATCTTGCTCGATCTACTAGAGCCGTTTGAACTAGCAATATAGGTACTACATTCCTCCAATGCTATAACATGTTCCATGGTAATGATTTGTACCACTGGATATTCTAAGTTCTTGTTCTCGATAATCTGCTTGCAATTCTGGAAGAAATCGTAAAGCTGTTGGCTTTGTGGAGAGGCTCTTCTTAGAATCTGACAAGCCAAAGCTCTTGCAGGACTTGTTAAGTCAAAGAACATGTTAACGAGAGATGCTATACATTCACAGTAAGTTGTATAAACCTGAAAGCTCTCCTTCAAAATGTTACTCATGGCTGCTTGAGCCAGATTATTGTCAGATGGCAAGATATGATCTGGGGAGCACTCCAATACCCTATCTATGAACACTTGACATTTGGGCAACTTGCGAAACACCATATCTATACACTTCTCATCGTAGCATCTGAACTCCAGACCTTGAGACATTACAGGTTCGAGTTTTCCAGCTTGATTGATGACCCAACCTACTCTTTCTTCAAGATAAGCAGCGTACTTATGCAGGAAACGAACTGAAGAATCTGAATTCTTCATAAACCAGCCAGTGCTCATTTGAAGATGACCTGAAACATGAGCACCACGAAGCTGGTGCTCAAAGTTCCGATTGCCGCCACGCAACAGACGGTGAATGAGCAAGAGGGTCTTGAAGGCGACGAGGGAGTCTCTAGTCTTGCTGAGTCGGCGAGAGATTCGTTCGGCCAGAAAAGGGATTGACCCAGGGGAGTTGGAGACGAGGAAGAGGATCTCATGCATGTGCCTGTCGTCGATGGGACCACAATCATGGCCAGTTGCACGAACCACTGCAATCTCTATGTCGGAGAAGCCTTTAACTTCATGATAATTGTATATCATCGCCTTCCCTATTGATGCTTGATCTTTCACCGTGCCTAGAGCTTGCCGGAGCTTGCCATGTATGTCCACCATCACCATCTTTTTTCTCTTTTTTTGGAATGTGGAAGGATGCAATTTGTGTCGATATGCTTCATTACCAATAGGCTAATATATACAAAGGAGGAGGAGGAGAGCGAAGGGAAGGCTAAATAATGGAGAATCAAATCTTGATTTAATTACATATAAGTCCACTAGGCTTTCTGAAACAAAATAATTAAGCATACAAAGTCAAATAAAGTTCCCCTGACGAGAATTAAACTGAAATTGTTATTTTTTTTAGTCGGAAAGTTATGAGTTCAAATTGTGAAAACAGTCTCTTTATCGAATGTGATTATATACAATTAATAACATTAAACTTGTGTGATAATAAAAACATAACGTTTGTGAAGTCGTTTTTTCATAGTCAATTTATTTATTTGATGATGAAACATTGTCAACTTATGCTTTCTTTCTTTAATTCAAATGATCGAATGCCTGTTTTCTTTAAGCTTTTATTTTTTATGTGAACATAGTAATCAAGTGTGCCTTCAACTTGAAGTGCAAGCCAAATTGAGCATCTTTTATGTTTACGATAATCTTGTTAGCTTAGTATGTGGGTCTGAGTAATCTCTTTGAGGGGCCCCTCTACCACTTGAAACAATATGGTTTTGATGAACGTGTGCATTGTCTGTACTCCAACAAGACAAACATACCAAGTACAATTAGTATTACAAGTTCTTCAAGGGAATGTGTAGGGTTGGTCCCATCAGGAGGATAAAAGAGAAAGTAAGGGGGAAAGGCAACAGGGGAATTTTAGTCATTGGTTACACTACAAAAGGTCTTTGGATTCTCTTCCTAATATACAACAATAGTTAACAGTTTCTTTTCAAACCAACTTCTGTTTCAATGGTGACTCCATTGTTACGAATTTGAAAAACAAAACCAACATAAAAGGAGTGCTGCAGAAGGGTTAACTTTTTGGGTGTGGATATCAATGAATAAACTAACTTCTTATTGAAAAGAGTCAACGAGGCACAATGGGACTTCATAGTGGGAAGTGTGGTGAAAGAACCTCATTCTTTAAGAATAGGATTCCTTTCTGCATCAAACTTTCTTCCTATTCGTAATGAAGATTCTTAATATATTAACATTTTTGACTTTGGCATGACTTCACATCACCTCCCTTTCTTTTTCCTTATGATTATTGCTACTCTTTCTCTAATTTCTCTCCAAGAACACGCATGGGTGAGTCCCACTTCAATGAGAAACTGGCACGTTCATTAGAGGAATTGAAAACGTTTTGAGGACTATGATTGCCCTTCTCTTCTGTCGTGTAATTGGTGTTCATTTGAGGTCCACATACCTTGTGAAAAGAAAAGGTTATAACTCCTGCAATGCTTAAATCATAATTCGTTTCCTGTTAGCTTACTATGGGAGGCTGCCTTTGAAGGAGCTTCAAGAATAACACCAGTGAACATTCTTTATATGCGTATACATATGCTTTTTTGATTAAACCGGCTCATTTCAGAAGCTGATATGACAGGTTTGAATACAATGTTAGAAGCATGATTCTTGCCAATCAAGTTGTACAATAACTCGAGTCAATGACCGAAACCAAGCTGTCAAAACCTTCTCCTTAACCTCTCAAAGCATCAAAGAATATATAGTTCACTTGAAGACAAGCCGGACGCATATACTTTCCACCCTTCGCTCTATGCTAAGTTCCTCATGACAAGTCGACCTTTGATATGAAGAGAATATCCATCCCTTATGCCGCTTTACTTGATCCTTTCGTGTTTGAAATGACCAAATCAATCAGGTGATGATTCTAGCATCACAAGAACAGAATCAGCAATCAAGAAGAACTAGATAGAGAAGCCAATCGAATAAAATAATGAACAGTTTTTATCAGTCCTGTAACGCTCAAGAAGATCATGTTTGTAGCGAAAAGGACACAGTAACTTGAAACTATCATAACATAAGCATATACCAACTACAAGAGTTGAGCAAACACAAAAATGCCAATCTGTCCAACAGTCTTAGTTCTACCAAATGTGATCCCAGCTCAGACTATGGTCTTGCTTTGTCCAACAAAATTTCAAGTAAAATAAGACAAGCAAGGAATTAAATAAGTATCAAAGGGCCTCTTTAAAAACGTATACTGATTTTCCCAACATTATTAATTACCACGAATAGGTATTCTAAGAATTGAAAAGAAAAAAATTATATTATAATGACCAGTTATTATACAATTAGTGACTAACTTTAATCATTATTAATATTCAGTTCTTCAATTGCTAATGATAATTCTTTGAATAACAATTTTAGATTATCACTCATTTGTAATTCCTCCCTTTTGAATCAAAAATAAAATATTGACAGACTAAAATATAATCGTAAGACAGATATTTCACTAACATTCAGAGATTTCCAGTTCAACATAAAACACATTTGTACGAAGTACAATTCATATAGGATAACAGTTTATTCACTATACAAAATCTAATATTAAATGGATATAATTTTTCATTAAAATATACCATCTTGTGAAGTATAAATTCTTTGATGTCGCTTTTGGATCAATTGGCTATCTAGCATTGTTACAAACAAAAACAAATTCCTAGGATAAATGTCATTGATGACAATGTATAACACTTGCAATATTGACTCTTAATAGAGCAATAATCTGGAGAATTACCACAATTTACATTCTTACTAGATAAATCTCAGCAAATCCTACTTCAGAGGCTTCAAATCCTGTAAAAACGAATGTACGTATTTAATTTTTAAGTTCAGAAAAGAAAAAGAAATACTCATCAACCTTTCCACAATTAGCAAATACCAAAGGAAAGAACTGCAAAACCAGAATGCTTATGGAAGTAAAACAGCCTACATTGACTATTATCATTTCAGCAAGAAAAAGAAAAACCCTACAATATTTTGGCCCCTGACCCCTATATAAGCCTACAACTAGTAGCACTGATGTTTTCCATAATTTAACGTACAGCTTACTCCAAATAAGAAAAGAAAAATCAGGTTGTGTTTTTTGGTGCAGACAGTGACGAGTATACAAAACGTAAAACACTTCAGAGACAAATACTGTGAAAAGAATTACTGATTCTACCTTAGAAGCCCTCAAATCGTTCACTGCCATGCGAAGAGTATCATTTGAGAGTATCAAGCGAGACAGTGCTCCTGTACTTAACCTGCAATGACCAACTCATTGTTAGTCTGGGCTGAATTAGTTCATCAAACTAAAGAATACAAACAACTGGCAATTCGTCAGCCGAATCCTGGCAGACAGCTAATCTAGTATATCATGATGGCAGCATGAGTTTTTAGATAATGCTTATGGGTGTAACGATTGACATTCAAAATAAATGGCAGTGAGTGTTCTTCCTAGATCAAAACTCACCCCTGATTCAGCAAACAGTAAACAGATCAATAAGCAGTCCTTGATAAGAATATGACCTCTACAAGTAATAAGCAAATAGCAGGAAGAAGCAAGTATTCAAACTCAATGAAATTTGAGTTTGCTTTTGGTAGACAATACAAGGAACCCAATAACAAGTTACATACACAATTTGGTAAATCAAGGTGGAAAGAGGAATGCACCCGAGTATCTTTGCTGCTTCTGATATTGATCCTTCAAGAGCAAAGATCAGATCAATTAGCGCTTGCATTCCCTGTATCATCACCACCATAATAATCAGTCACAGTAATGTGTTATAGGAACAACTAGAGATGTTAATGGGTCATTCGGGCACAAGCCCATTGCCTGCTTTTGATATATAAATGTGGTCTTGTAGTATTGTATGCAAAAAGTAAAACTATAAGTGTATTGTTGTTATTATCACAATTTATGGTCGAATATAATTCTCATTCATACTTCTGGTCTATATACAAGGGAATATATATACTAACAGCATAAATACTTGCTTCCCTAGCCTGTATATACAGTTCATTAAAATCCTTAAAGACCAGGGAGTAGTCCCTAAAGATTAGGAATTACACCAAATCCTTTAGATCACAAGATTACCTTAATAAAGACATCTTAAATACATTATTCAACACTTTCCCTCAAGCTAGTGAATGAATATCTTCCATTCCAAGCCTGCTAACAATATAACTCGAAATATACGGCTTGGCAGCCCCTTTGTGAGCATGCCTGCTAGTTGATCTTTTGTTACAACAAATGGAGTGCAGATTAGGCCATCGTCTAGCTCCTCTTTAATGAAATGCCTGCCAACATCAATGTGTTTTTTTGGATTATGTTGCACAGGGTTATATGCAACATCAATTGTTGATTTGTTATCATAGTATAATCTTATTGTACCTTCCTATTTTATCTTCAAATCATGAAGAACTATTTTTAATCATAGTAACTCACCTATTGTCAGTGCCATTAACCTGAACTTAGATTCTGACCCAACTACCACATTTTGCTTTTGACTTCTCCATGTTACAAGGTTACCACGTAAGATAGTAAAATAGTCAGAGGTTGACCTTCGGTCAACTAATGAACTAGCACGATTAGAGTCAGTGTAGGCCTCTAAAGTCATACTTTCTCCTTTCCTGAACAAGATTCCTTTCTCAGGGCTACTATTCAAGTATTGTAAAATTTGATGTACTGCCTTGAGATGCATGTTTATATGATTATGTATAAATTTGTTGACAACATTCACAACAAATACAATATCTAGCCTTGCATGGGTCAAATAAAATGATTTTCCAACCAGTCCAAACCTCTATCTACCATGGAATCATCCGGAGCATCCCATACTATGTTTGAACTCAATGGGTGTATCAACTGGATTACATCCCAATCCCAATTCCTTTAATAAGTCAAGCACGTACTTTTGTTGTGAAATAAAGATTTCCTATTTGGAATGTATCACTTAAATGCCTAGAAATTATTTTAACTTCCTAAGTTCCTTGATGTCAAATTCTCTCAATAAATACCTTTTTAAATTGTGCATCTCGTCTGTATCGTTACCTCTTGCTATGATATCAACCACATAAACTAACAACATTTTCACTCTCCATAACTTTTGAGTGTCTCACAAAGTATGGTCTCTTTGGCCTTGCTTGTTTCCCAGGCTAGTCATTACTTTAGAGTATCTTCCAAAGCAATCTCTCGATGATTACTCAAGTCCATAGAGGCAATTTTTAAACTTGTATAACATTCCTTCTTTAAATTCAAAATTATGAGAGACCTCCATACAAATTTCCTCTTCTAGATCATTACGAAGAAAGTCATTTTTTTACATCAAATTGTTGCAAGTTCCAACTAAAAATGGCAGCCAATGATAATAACACATGACTATATTCATCTTAGCAATTAGAGCAAATGTCTCAATATAATCAATACCATAGGTTTGACTATACCCTTTGGCAACGAGTCTTGACTTGCATCTTTCTACAAAACTTTTAAGGTATGTACTTCACGATGAAAGCCATCTACATCCAACTAACTTCTGCCCTTTCGGCAATTTAATCAACTCCCCTATTTCTTTTTTCTCAAGCTTCCAACTCCACTTTCATAGCATCCTCCCATTTTTGGCAATTCAACTAACTCTCATTTTTTGTTTACTTGAACCACATCCAATAGAAAAATCATGAAAAAAAAAATATTTCTTGGATGATAAGCACGAACGATTTCTTTTTCTTTCATTTTTTGCTTTAATTCATCTAACTCAAGCTTCATTTAAATTTGGTTGTAAATTTTCATAGGTTTCATACGTCTTAGGCTTCCTCATAATTGACTCTCAAAATTTTCAATTTTGATATTATATAGCTCCTTTTCATTTAGATCTCATATTTTGATAATATAAAAACATTTCAAGTATTCAACAATGACACTTGAACTCTGACTGATGAATTTAGTTGATCTCACTGAGTAGCTACACAAACATTTGACTTGACATTGATATACTGATCAAAGTAATTAAGTAATCCCAAATCCTCTTTGCATTGAAGAAGTTTCTTAAGATAATCTTTTAGAAGTTTTATCATAGAGCTACTTCATTTTTTTTTATTTACAATAACAACAATAACAACAACCCAGTAAAATTTCCACTGATACACGGGAGTCTAGGAAAGTCTCGTAGTATGTAGCTTTACCCCTAACTAGTAAAGAGGTTGTTTTCGAATTCATTTTTTCTATTTCCCTCCTTTTATATGCATTATATCCAAATTGAACAAACTTTCCTAAATCATCTTCAAATATAAATTATTGCCACAAATCTTGGTTGAAGGCCCAGACCAAAATTTTCACATGAATTTGCTAGTGATAATTTCAACTCTTCAAGTAATTCCTTGAGGACGGTTACAATGATTTGGCACTCCAACCTCCATGATTTCAAAATTTGGTTATTGCTGTTGACACCATTGTGTTTTTCCAAAGATGTTTTCTTCTCAATCTCACTTCTCTTGAAAACCTTTTTTGGCCTTCGTAACCTTTTGTGTAGTCTTGCCTTAAGACACACCTCCTCCACAAGTAATCTTTTCCCCTTCTCGACAAATTTCTCAGTTTTAAACTTATAGTAACTTTCAATGGAACCTTCTTTTCACAAACATTTTTTTTTTTTGTTTCTCATATCTAAACTAGAAGCTCTCATACCACTTTCTTGGCTATAGAAGAAGAGGGAACTATTCAAAACAGAAATTACTTATATATGCTAACCAAATAACTATACTTATATGCTTGATATTCCAAGACTCTTATCATAGTCGTAAAGTTAATCACACTTAACTATTAAATTTCAAAATATGTTACTCATTCGTATATTTAACTTAATTCTAGTATATTTATCTCTATTCTCAACGTTTAAGTTTAGTACTTCTAACAACTTCTACATATTTACGTGGAAAATCAAAATCCAGAAGAGAAAAAGGACGGAAGTGAATAAACACGTACCAAGACGAATTTAGGATTATTGGGTCCAATTTGGGGGCCACATTCAGCTCCTCTGACGGTAGATTTAAGAGGAAGAATTTGAAGAAGCTCTAGAGGAGGTGAGTAGGCATCAACATCCACAGGGTTCCTGACTACGTACCTCCCAAATTAATTGACCAAAAATAAAGATAGCATACATGATAAACAAAAATCAAATAATAAGAGTTAAAACGAAAATAGCAGCTTGCTTAGATAAGATACCTTTAAGGGCTAAAAGAGTGCGCAGACGCCGTAAGGCGGAAGCTCGATTCTTGTGCTGTGATCGGTCTTCAACAGCCTGAGACAAAACATCAAACATATAACGTGCAAGTTGAATACAGCATAAGAAATGACACAAAGTCTGGAAATTTCAACTGAAACCTGAGCAATAACGCCAGTAGGGAGGTGCTTGAGTCGGACGGCGGACTCACGCTTGTTCCGGTGCTGGCCACCGGGTCCCGACGCCTTGAAAGTGCTCATATCGCATTGTTTCATCAGTTCTTCGTCACTCAATTGCAGGTACGATTTCGCATCAACATTACTACTGCTACTACTAGAACTAGTGTAACTGTGACTGTTACTGACGCAGTAGCAGCAACCCAACTGCAACCTTCTTATTCTTGTGGTATTAATGATAGTGATTTTGGACAGATTGAATGGAGAATTTACAGAGGAGATATAAGGACTCCGATAGTAAGAATTTCGCAGTTGTAATCGAAGACGAAGAAGAATAAGATTGAAGTGGGCAGCTAAAGCCATTATATTTACAGGAATTAGGAAGTGTTCAAATTGGGTTAATGGTAGTTCAGTTCCAATCGAACAAAAAAATCATTCAATGAACGAAATCAAGATACTTAATAATTTTTCGTGACCCTCAGACCTCGGACAGAGGATGTAAGAAACTTTTGTGTCAGAAAATATAAATTTCAGCTATTTGAAGGTAAAATTTTTAAAAACTATACTTTCAATAATTGATTTAAAAATTAGAACAAAAATTAAAAAAAATTAATTTTAAAAAATTCAACCGATTCATCAAATAATAACAAGCAATATGAGTTGCGGTGAAAAATATCGGTACGTATATTTCCTAACAAATCAGTTAATGCAAGACCTACAAAAACTTGTATAGGCTCAGGGAAAGAATCACCTGAATATTAGGTAGTTGTCGGTTCAATTAGATAGAATATTTTACTCGTCTGGGCTCGGGGAAAGGATCACTCGAATATTAGGTAGCTGTCGTTCAACTGGATAGAATATTTTATGAAATGAGTGGAGTAGCTAAAAATACAGCTAGGCGAGCTATTTCAATAGTAATGTCCAAAATATCTATATGAACTCAATTCATTATTTCATCATAGGCATATAGAATCAAAGGAAAAAGCTTAGAGATGGAAAAAAAAAATGCAACTTATTGTCATAAAATTAGTTAAAAAGTAAATAAATTTAAAATTTTTAAAATATGAATAAAAGAGATTTTTCTTATCTAATCTAAATTTTAAAATTTAATTAAAATGTTGTTAAAATAAAATTTTATTTATTTATTTTAGCTTATAACAACGATTAAATTAAATTGTTTAATTCTAAATTACTAATAAATTACTTAAAATTTATAATTTATAGTTACATTATGTAACTAAGATTTTACTCAATACATAAAAAATTAGTTTCGCAATTCTAGCTCTACTATAATTT
>JANZXP010000194.1:4299157-4314888 GCA_027576715.1 Erythroxylum flavicans
CAATCTTACTACCTTAACACTTTAATTCAATTAACCTATGTCATAAAATCTTACTAACATTAACATAATAATTAACTCCACAACATCAATCCATAAAGGCCTCATAATTAATTTAAATCATGCTTATTTATCAAGAAAAAAATTTGGGGGCCAACAAAAAATGTGACATTAACTACCCTATCGTCACATCCCTAGGTTTAATAACTTAGTTAATTAATGATAAGTACAAATTTGCAAAAATTGTCTTCAATTTACAAAAAAAAGATATAGTTTTAATTCTATCTCTACATTAGTTCTCTCTTCTTTGAAAATTTAAAATTTATGTATGATTTTCTTATTATCTTATCCTGTTATTTCAAGGAAAAGATTCTCTATTTCAATAATCCTGTTCCGCACACAATATGATGCCATTTTATAGCTAAAGCTATGTCGTATTGTGTGTGAAACAGAGTTGGAATAGGGTTATTGGAACAGAGGAGTATTGTGTGCAAAACAAAGTTATTAGAACAGATGATTACAAGGCATTATTTCAACTTCAATTATATGTTGGTATCTATGTATTTGGACAATTTCATTCAATAACTACTCTCTTTATTTTTAAAAAAGAAAATTTACTCTCTCTACATGAATGTTAATACGTAAAGTCAATCCTTGATAATTTTAAGCAAAAGGGTTAAAAAAAGACTCAAAGATTTGCATTAAAATTTAAGTGACATCTAATCATTCAAAACGTCCAAATAAAACTCAAACATTTGTTGAACAATTGAATAGGCCCTAAAGCTAAAAGAACGTTAATCCCTCCGTTAAAATTTTAGCATATGTTAACATTTTAAGTTGTTAGAAGAAGATATCAACTCTGAGAATCCTGAAATGAAGACAACAAAGTGTCTTTTGGCACAAGTCTAAGGAAGATGGGAAGGTGGGTCAATTAAATGGTGGAGAGAAGATAGTGAAAGAGCTTAGAAAATTGAAGAGTTTAAACATTTTTCAAAAGGAAATCTGCCAGCGTGCAATCTAAATATGCAAAAAGAAAATCTGCTAGGAAGAGAAAGCAAAATCCCAAATACCAGAAATGGTGAATGAGCTTTCCTATGAAGATGAAAGCTTAATGGTGCTTATAATTGTTTCTTGTTATTGTTTATCATGCAGATAGTCATACTATATTCTTTAGAGAGTTTTTTTTCTTGGGTCATATTGCACTATGACAAGTGTTACAAAGGTTCTCCTTCAAGTACGAACTTGTTCCTCAAGATGCGCTAAGCCCTTTGCACAACATTCTCACTTAGCTCTGTCAAAGCAACATTTAGCCTTATCCTGTGATCGTCGACCAACCTACTCGTTCTCGAATGTCTCATGACCCTCGTAATGTTTCACTCTCACACCTTTGCAAGAAAATTACGAAAGAACTAAATAATCATGGCAATAATAAGAACACGAGAAAGAGATACAACTTAGAAGTCAACCTTTATTACTTCTTTCAAAGTATACAAATGAGTACTCTCTCAAACTCTAAGTGTCTCCTACACTCACTATTCAGAGTATCTCTCTCACACTCCCTTCTTCTCTGAGAAGAGCAAGGCTCAAATAAGATATTTATATGCATCTCTAGGTGACTAAGTTAGAATCCTAATAGAACTCTACTAACTAAGATCACAATCTTATCCTTATTAGATTACATCATACTAACCAATAGATGACATCCTCATTCAATTATGACTCTATCTAATAGGACTAAGCTACATCACAATAACAAGATAAAAGATTATACTACTTAGGAATGATTATCCATATCCACGAAGATCTCCTCTATCTTCAGATGGTCCTTCCACATGATCTTTATCTCTTAAAGCTAATGTTTATTCACTGTAATCTTGTCCGCTACATCATCCAAGATCTCCTCATCTCTATTCGTTAATGATGGGTCATCCAAGCCAATATCACACTGGTCCGTCCAACTCCATTAGTCATGATCCGTCCACTTGAGCACACATTAAGTTCTTAGTCCATCAAGAGCTTAGCTTTAGCCAAGTCAGTTCGTACAAGGTCCGAAACTCTCCTAAAACTCGCTCTATGCTTGATCTACTTGCTAAAGAACCTTGGAACTCTCGCATATTTCCTTCATACTTATGATCCAGCTAACCCTCCACTCCAAATCCATCTCAAGCCTTCTTTTGATCTCACATTCGAATCTAGCATCTCGTCGAAAATTCCCATCAATGTGTACCAATGCTTGCCAATGCTTGACATTGCCGCTTTTCCTCCTTGCCTTTTTGCAAGTATTCGCCTTATTCTGTTATTCCGCGTGTCGAACATTGATCAAGGCTCATCAATACTCACACGATTCCGCTATCTAAAAGTTAAGGGTCTAACAGTAGGCTTAAAATCTTGAACTCGTTGTAACGCCGATTAAGTTTTAATTATAATTTAAATTAATTTTCTTTTTCCAAAAAAGTTTGAATTTTATTTGGATGTTTAAAAATGTTTGAGTTCAGCTTAAATTTTAATAAAAATATATATTTTTATTTAGAAATAATTAAATTATATATTTTTACTTAGAAATAATTTGAAAAAGGTTGAGTCTAAGGTAAATTTGGTTAAATTTCAAATAAACTTAATTTAATTTAATTAATAAAGTAAAATTAAAAATTTTAAAGTAAAAGTTGAAGTCAACAATTAAAAATCGTTTTAATTTGAAACCTATTTCCCCACCTCAAAATGAGTCGTGACGAACGTAACTAACTTGTTATGTATGTGCACAAAATCGTCACGGAACTGAACTTAGTGGTCGAGTTCTTAAACTAAGAAAATTTCAAGTAGGTGATAATTCATAACTTATTTTCACCGTGGAATATTCTTATAGCTTTTTTTTCCCTCTTGTTATATATTTTTTTAATAAAATCACGAGGTGTTTTGAACGGATCAGAAGTGTCAGATATACCTTTAAACTATTATCATATTTAGATTAGAGTACATCAAATTTTTTGTTTCAGTTACTCTGTTCTAATTATGTTCTATTAAATTTCATCCGTACATTTATGTGGGATTCACGCAAATGTCTGAATGAAATTTAATAGAACATAATATGAATACCATAATCGGAACAGGAGATCTGATCCTAAATTAGAGACCCAAGGAATTGTTGTATTTTAAATAATAATATGTTAAAAGGAAATACCAATATTGGTTTATGTATTGAATAATAAAAGAGGTTCGGTTTAGTAGACCCGACCCGTTTATAAAATCAAACCAAACCAAAGAGACAAAAACCCTAGGGGGGAGGGATTTCGTTACAGTCACCAGCGCATAGGGAAGGAGAGAGAGAAGAAGAGGAAGAACGAGAAAGATCAGATAGAGAGATGGCTGATCGGCTCACTCGTATCGCTATAGTCAGTGGCGATCGGTGCAAGCCTAAAAAGTGCCGTCAGGAATGCAAGAAGAGCTGCCCCGTTGTTAAAACCGGTAAACCTAATTTTTGGGTTTCGCGCGATTCTGTTTGTTTGGATGTGATTAATTGACAATTCTACTTTCTGTTTGATTATAAATTAAATACTTTTTATAGTAGTACAAATTATTTATCTTGGGCTTGATCACGAAACCTGTAGTTTTCAATCTTACAAATTAGTACTTCGATTTTTTGTGATCCAACTGTGTTTTATTCGTTTTTGGTTGGATTCGATTAACAGGGAAACTGTGTATTGAGGTCACGCCTGCCTCTAAGATAGCGTTTATATCTGAGGAGTTGTGCATTGGATGTGGTATCTGTGTTAAGGTTTGTAATTCATATCTCAGACAACAGTTGTTTTTGTCCCTTTAATATGTTTGTGTTTTATGGAAGATTGATTAATTTATATCTTTATTCAGAAATGTCCCTTTGAAGCTATTCAAATCATCAACTTGCCCAAGGATTTGGATAAGGACACAACCCATCGATATGGCGCCAATACCTTTAAGCTGCACAGGTTAGTTACGTGTTAGCTCTTTGAGGAAATCGTTGTATTGTTCATTTTGTAAATTGACATGGTCGGTTGCCCTAATTTCAGGTTACCGGTCCCAAGGCCGGGACAAGTTCTTGGCTTAGTTGGAACAAATGGTATTGGGAAGTCAACTGCTCTCAAAATTTTGGCTGGAAAATTGAAACCAAATTTGGGACGGTTCAAGGCAATGCCTGAATTTTCATTTGCTTAAATTCTATGTTTTGGTTTATTATTGGTTTTAACTTTTTGGCTATTTTCTTCTCATTGCAGAATCCTCCAGATTGGCAGGAAATTTTGACCTACTTTCGTGGATCTGAGCTGCAAAACTATTTCACTCGCATTCTGGAAGATAATTTGAAGGTGATTTCTACAATCCTTGTAGGCTGGCATACTTGTGCCTATAAATCCAGATGTAATGATATTCAACTGCTTCGAGTTCTTCCTTCTCATCACTAAACTTCTTCAACTATCTTGGTGCCTTGGCTTTATTTTGGATAAATCATTTTAACGTGAGCTTTGCAATTTATGATGTTTGGTGGGGTTTTTCAATTTGTACGTTAGAACAGAAAATGAATTGCTGACTTCTTTTACTTATTGATGGTCAAGGTGGTTCCTTTATACTACAAATTTGTCAAACTTGATTCAAAAGTTGCATGACCTTTTGCAGTAATGGTAGATATCCTGTCATTTTTTCATAACTTTGCTGATTTAATTTCTTAATCCTCATTCATTTTGATGTGTCCTTTGTCTGATAATCTGATCAAGTGGAACAAGCTTTTCGTTCTTTCAGAGGAACATATAACGTGTAAAGATTTTCAGGAAAAGGGGTTACTGGATAATGATTTTAACCTAAAGTTGCTTAGTGTTATCAGGTTCCCTAATCCTTGTGTACGCGTTTTTTCTTGTGATTTCATTTATTTATATCTCATTCAGCTAAAGCTATGTGTAATCTTCAACAGGCTATCATCAAGCCCCAATATGTTGATCACATTCCAAAAGCTGTTCACGACAATGTGGGGGTAGTCCTCAACCAAAAAGATGAGAGAGATATGAAAGAACAACTTTGTGCTGACCTTGAGCTGAACCAGGTTATAGATCGTAATGTGGGGGATTTGTCAGGTGGAGAACTCCAGAGATTTGCTATTGCTGTTCTTGCTGTACAGAATGCTGACATATATATGTTTGATGAACCTTCAAGTTATCTTGATGTCAAGCAGAGGCTTAAAGCAGCACAAGTAATCCGGTCTTTGCTCAGACCTAATAGGTTAGACATCCTCCTTTATTCTTTTTTTATTAAATAGTTTTGTATACTCTGGAATTTAACTTGGTTTTACTTTCATTTCAGCTACGTAATAGTTGTGGAGCATGATCTTAGTGTCCTGGATTATTTGTCAGACTTCATTTGCTGTTTATATGGGAAGCCTGGTGCATACGGTGTTGTGACTCTCCCCTTCTCTGTTAGAGAAGGTATTAATATATTCTTGGCTGGATTTGTACCAACTGAGAATTTGCGATTCCGAGATGATTCTTTGACCTTTAAGGTAAATTTCTACTATTTCTTCCATTGCTGTTATTGATGTGGGCCTTTTCCAGACTCATTCTTTATCTTTAATATTTTTTAGGTTGCTGAGACTCCGCAAGAGAGTGCTGAAGAGATTGAAACATATGCGCGATACCGATATCCAACCATGACTAAGACTCAGGGCAATTTTAAACTTTGTGTGGTTGAGGGTGAATTCACAGATTCCCAGATTATTGTGATGTTGGGTGAAAATGGAACAGGGAAAACAACATTTATCCGTATGCTGGTAAAACATTTATATTCACATCTTCACTTTTTATTGCTGCAGCATGAGTTGTCTGGCTGCTTGAATAAACTTTGCATCTAATATGCAGGCTGGTTTACTCAAACCTGATACTGTGGAGGATTCAGATGTGGAGATACCTGAATTCAATGTTTCTTACAAGCCCCAGAAGATTAGCCCCAAATTTCCCTCTACTGTTAGAAGCTTGCTACATCAAAAAATTCGTGATTCTTATATGCATCCTCAGTTTGTTTCTGATGTCATGAAGCCACTTCTTATTGAACAACTAATGGATCAAGAAGTGCTTAATCTCTCTGGTGGAGAATTGCAAAGAGTTGCATTGTGTCTCTGCCTTGGAAAGGTAAATACTATCTGCCTTCCACTTAAAAACCTCCTTGTCGGTGAATGGATTATATCAACTTTATCTGTATAGTTGATGCTTTTTGCTGCTTTATGGTGTTTTGCGAGGAAACTATCTTTGAGTTGATTTTATTACACTGCTATGCATTTTTTTTAGTTACAGACTCTGATTTGCATTTTTGGACTAATGATAGCCATATTTTGCACTTTTTACACTTCTATAACAATTCATAGGGTGACTTTATCATTTAAGTGAGGTTGTGAGTCAATTTTAAGTTGGCTAGAGTGCTGAGAGAATCTTCAAGATATGTTATGAGGGGATTGCAACAAACAGAAGCCATTCTTTTCTTTATATGACTGACCTGCCTTTTGATTTATACGTCAGATTTTGTACCCAACTTCTTGTATATATTAAGTTACAGCTGCTTATTCACTGTTACTTGAGTCAAGATTACCTACACTTGGCACATTAAGCATGTTAGATGTGTGAAATGTTTTAAACTTTTATGCTCTTGCAGTCTTAGTCATTGACTATGAAAAGTTTATACAAACAGCAAGCAGTAGTTTTTAATCGATTGAGCTGACTGATTTCGTTGTGTACTGTGGATGTTTCATCTTGTTTACAGCCTGCAGATATTTATCTGATAGATGAACCGAGTGCATATCTTGATTCCGAGCAACGTATTGTTGCTTCAAAAGTCATAAAGAGGTTCATCCTCCACGCAAAGAAAACTGCCTTCGTGGTGGAGCATGATTTCATAATGGCTACATACCTTGCTGATAGAGTCATTGTTTATGAGGGCATACCGTCTTTGGATTGTACGGCAAATTCACCCCAATCTTTACTGACCGGAATGAATCTATTCTTATCTGTAAGCTCATCAAACTCTTCTACTGATAGCTTTTTGGGACAAAATGTAAACTGTTGAACTGCATAAAACTCAAGTCTTGGTATCAACCTAACATGCATTTGCTGGGTGAACAAGTACAACATAACTGTTCTGTAGAGTCCCAGCTTTTTTTGTCATAATGTGTCTTCTCTTACTCCCTTGTTTAAAGTTTCTTGTTACTTGAAGTAGCTTAAATATTTCTAAGCTGAAGAGACACTGATTCGGCTAATGATATTTCTAAACAATGTCTGTCAACAAAATTTACCCCTGCTTCTTTGATGTCTTGTTCCAATCTTGCCACTCAGAGTTCTATTTTTCATGCACACTGCATTAATATATATATATATTTTTCGAGGTAACTGCATTCATATATATTGTTTATCTCTTAGTCTCTTCCATGCCTGTACATCAGCTGATGATAATAGATTCACTTTGTGCAGCATCTGGATATCACATTTAGGCGAGATCCTACAAACTACCGGCCAAGAATCAACAAATTGGACTCAACTAAGGACAGGGAACAGAAATCTGCTGGCTCATATTATTACCTGGACGATTGACATGATTAATCAACAGGTTTCGCCCTTCCCTATATGCCAATCCCTTTTGATCCTTACTCTAGTTTTTGATGGATTATTCATTTGCTTGCTATTATTGTTGCAGAGTTAAAAGGGACATCCGAGTATTTTGTGAACCTCGGTCACAGTGATCCTTGCACGTTGAATACTTAACTGGTGAGGAGGCCACATTACGAGTCTACTGGAGCGAGCACTAGTTTGTTGCTTTTGCCGAAATGAGTCAATTGGTCATTAATAAAACCAATAGTAATTTCCGTTCACTTATAAGCATGGTTTTTGGTTCACCGGTTTTGATTCTGACATCAAGTGAGTGAATTGCTATGTCAACTAGTATTTCGTGCGGTTGCTCCTTCACCCATTAGTATTCGGCTAGGAGGAGGAATTGCCAAGCAGATACATGTATTTATATTTTGTAATTGCTAGGTTAGTATTTACCTATTTCTAAGTGGCTAGTACAAAGGGATTATAGACATGAGGTTTCATGGTACTAATGGTGATAATTTATGGCCTCGGATTTAAAATTTTGTTTTTAATGAAATGAAAAAAGAGGATTGTTTTGTTACATAGCCATTCGGGGAATATATTATGTTGAATGGATGTGATGAATGGTAATTGACCTGACAAGGTTTGGTTTTCAGGTAAGGAGTTTCGATTCCTGAACTCACCTGAAGGGGACTCGAACACTTTTAAGTGTATTAAAACAAGTGAAATCAAGGCATGACAATATATGTCAAGTTGCATTTAGTATCACATTTCAGAGGAAGCTTCAGTTCTCTTCTTTTTCTACGGCCAAACTTGTTCGCATATCACATTTTAACTCATATACCAACTATCTGATTGATGCAGAAACAAAACAAGAAACCTTAAAAGGTTGGTCCTGTAAAGTCCTCACGAAATCAAGAAGGGTAAGATGTATCCTCCCGTCTGAGCGCATATGGTATTGAACTTCAGATTCATACAGAATATTTGGTTTCTTCAAAGTTACCACCCTTGCATATAAAATCGAAGTCCCAACATTACACGTAACTGAAAGAAAATAAAAGTGCCGACAGACCGATAACGTGCATGAAGGAAGATAGTGAAATAACGTAAGAGCATTATAGGAGGTCTCGAAAACATCATCTTGTTCAATTTCTAGCACTTGCTGATTCAGCATGAAGGAAGATAGTGAAATAAAGTGAGAGCATTACAGAAGGTCTCAAAAACCTCATCTTGTTCAATTTCTAGCACTCGTTGATTCCATCTTGTATTACACACACAAGTTAAACAGCACAAATCATTTAAAGATTTATCATGATTCATACTTCATCAGCCCCCACCAATCTTCACTTGTTTACTCCTTAATTTCCCACTTTTTGGGAAAAAGTTCCTGTCTTTCTTGCACTCATTACAGAATCATTAGAAAAATGATTCAGATACAGATACTATGCTCCTGAACGCCAATCGCATGGCAAATTTATGAAACACGTGAATTCCAGTGAGACAAAGAAATAGCTGTATTCAATTCAGAAATAACAATTACGTGTGAACTATTGCTTAAATTTCTAAATGTAAGTTGCAACGTTCTTGTAACTTGTATAATGTATTGGACATTATATGACAAAACATAGTAATTGCATGGTTCTTGACAACTTCTTGTGAGACAAAATCTTGTACGTGAAGCAGTGCCCACCCACTAATCTATTAACATTAACCTACTTAAGCTTATAGGTGAAGCTGTTTACATTTCTTGCAAATGCAGACTACTCCAGAACTCAATATATATACATGAAGTTGGAAATGCATCCAAGAGCAAGGCCAATTATAAGTTGGTGTTATCTACATTTCATCTTCTTTTTTAACCATGAAGAACTCATCAACCACAACCATGGCTGCTCTTGTGACGCTCCTTCTTTTACTTGCTCCAGCTTCAAAAGCTGCAATTTCATGCAGCGACGTGCTTAAGGACCTGCGGCCATGCGTCGGCTACCTTCAGAACGGCAGTGGTAATCCACCTGCAAATTGTTGCGCTGGAGCTTCTGCTCTTGCCTCCGCAGCAACCACCTCCGCCGATAGGAAGACCGCCTGCAACTGCATCAAGACCGCCGCCAACAAAATCAACCCCAACCCTCAAGCTGCTCAGGGTCTTCCTGGCAACTGCGGAATCACCTTGCCGTTTGCCGTCTCGGCTAACTTGGATTGCTCCAAGTAAATGCACCGAACATCTTTCACTATATCGAGTTACAACTTTCGTTTCTCTTGTCAAATTTATGTATGATTGCATCTAACTCATACCTCTCTTGTGTTGCTGTGTCTTCTACTGCAGGGTAAGCTAACGTAGAAGGTGGAGACTGGACATCTTTTGCATGTACTACCACCTTTCCGACATCTTATTACCTGCTATGGTATTTTATATATATATTCAATAATGGTTCTGTGGAGATAAGGATATGTATTTATTAGCCTAGTGCCTGTAATACTTATCGGTGAAGATGAAGTTCTTTTTTTGTAATAAGCTGCAATGTTGCTACGTATGGATATTGCCCTGAGACCTGAGGAATAAAGCTTTGTTTGTTGATTTTTTTCTATGTTTTTGGCCCTTACTGATCTTTTGGTATTTGCTGATTATATCAAGCTTTCTGCATTTACCATCCACAAGGCAAACCTTAAACAAGCTTGAAACCTAACGTGAATTTAAAAAATTAAAATTGAAAAAAATAGAAATAAACAAAAACAATCAGATCTGAAAAGTTAATGAACAAACCTTGATTTCGAGTCACCTACGTTATAGTATGGATCATTGATATAAAATTAAGTTGATTAACAAATACTCATTGAATGATGTTCTCTCTTAGGATTAAATGAATAAAAACATGTATTCCAATCACTCTTATTAATCAACAACTTAGTTACGATCTTAAGTTTGATTAATTAATAGGTTTAAGAGGAATCAGTGAGCAAGATAATATACAAACGATAGGTATTTTGTCTAGATAAATATCTTTCTTAGAATTTCCAATCTCTAACGTAAAAGATGGTAATCCTATTTGTCACTTTGGATTAGCAAAATTGAACACCAAATTCTATTAATCGGGCTGTAAATTAATTAATCGATTCTTAATTGTGCACCTAGAGATCAATCAACTCAATCATGAAAAGATATAAAAGACACTTAATATTATTGAATGAAAAAAACTATATTCAGAAAATTTCACACATACTAGATGATAACGTTAGTTTCCTTCCACCATGAAGAAGGATTTAGCTACTCATAACAATAATAAAACTTGACAAAAAAATAGCAGAACATCTGGTCTCCATCCTTGTCTTTTTTTGTAAAGAAGCAAAAATAAACTCCCAAAAAGCCAAATAAAAACGTGAAAGATGTCTGGAAGGGTCTTCGTCCACCCTTCTTAAAGTTATTTTATCAGATACACTTCTCCACAAAATCAGGTAGCAGATCTTCACATAAAACAAACAACTTGATTCCTAAAATATTTAGAATCCTAAGTCTATCGAATTTGTTTTCAAATCAGACTCTACTAATAAACTTTTCCTTTGCACGTGCCTATGTTTGGTCAACAACTTTTTTGCCAGTTGAAAATTCGAATTATCTTTGCTTTTCTTGCATCTTTTTTATTCAAATTCATCTCCTATATATTAAAAATCATCTAATAACAATTAAGCAACAAGTCCATTAATTTTAAATAAAAATTTCAATACGTGGAAGAGATTTATATCCAAAGTTAGCACTAAAATTACAACTTATCATGATCATATGTTATAGTAGGCATTACTTAACGTGTATCCTTAATTTCTCATGAACAGGATATCATATGAGACACAAATTAGACGATGATCAGTCTTATTTTTATAGCATCAAACAAATCTAGGTTGTGTAGTTGTACGGAGCTTATATATATATATATAAAATCTGAAATGGTAATTAACCAAACGAATTATGACGTGTGATTATTAATATCTTTGAAATTGTAATGATTCTAAACAATGGAGTAGATTGGACTCCTTTATTCACAAGCCATTTCAGGATTTGCTTCCTCGAATACAACCATATACCAATTGAAGTGAACCTAATATTAGGACTTTCTCCGATTGCAACAAGAATACATATGTACTAAAACATACGATGTGTCAATTGGAATGAATATCATCTATTATTTGGACTGAATTATATCTCCTACTCGTACATGATGAGTTTAGCTAATTAGAATTTTACAATTTCTTATGTTTATTTGATAACCCAAGTGGCTAGGATACGATGAGAACTTATTGTCATATATCTGTCAGGAATATATGATATCTCGATTAATGTATTGATTTTTGAATAGATTTAGTATTCATATCTCACATTCTTAATCTCATTTGCTTCATCATATCATAACTATTGTCAATTCTCTTATTAAGAGGCAGACTACCTTTAAATATATTTTTTTATATGAGTAACTAAACAAAAATGACAATCACCTATTTTAAATTCTCTCAATTTGAATTTAATTTGCTTTCTTAAAATTGTCACATACGATCATATCACTGATGATCTTCTAGTAACATTCTAAAGCATCAAATCTTAAACTTAATTCTTAAGAATTAAATAAGAGTCAGGAGGGTGTAATATGGGTCATTTAACCTTTATAGTTTCTATAACTTATATTAATTCCCTTTAAATGGTTGATTTTTGCACACATAATAAGAGTCAAATGTTGTAGTATTAACTCTTTTTCATTTGGAGAGTATGTTTTTTGTTCATGCAATGCCGTATATCTTTTGTTTAAACGTACTTAATGTTTAACTTGAGTCCATTATTCCATTCTTTAATTCATCTTTCTAAACTCTTATTTGACAATTTAATACATATATGATGACCATTGATTACTTAAAAATAATTTCTTTTTTCTTATTACCTAAGATGATATTTATGGTTTAAGTTTCTTATTCTTGCTCTTAATTATCACCTTGATAATAAACTTAAAACATGTCTCATCTCTAATTATCATAAATACTAGAGGTGATTGTCCGTCCAAGATGGCCAATCTTTATCTCTCTCGTGCACTCTATGATTCATACATAAAAAGTGATATATGAAGTAAACATATTCCAGACTCAGGTATTATACAATGCTTATCACTTAATAAATAATATTAACACATATCTGCATTTAGATATGATCACAATACAATGAATGAACTTGCATGGAAAAATGCTTATCAATTACATTTTAATATCTATCCTAATGACTTCACATGTGCAATATATGTATCTCAAAAAATTGGTTTTATCATTAGATTTGCCACAATATCTCATGTAGATGTATGATCATGCTCACTTCATCTTGTGTAACTATATCTTTCAAATAATTGTATTTGGTATCTATATACTTGATTTTATAATAAAACTTAAGGTCTTTAATATTAGTAATTATTGCTTGACTATCATAGTTGATTACTACTAGATCAGTCTTGCTTTTATTAGCTCCCAAATTAATTACCAAGAATTATTTAAGCCATATAACTTCTTATAATGTTGTTGTAAATGATATTCAACTTCCATATGGATACCTCAACACAATTTTTTTCTACTTTTTCATGATATTGCATTATTGTTGAGTAAGAAAATAAATCTTCAGGTAGATTTTTTTTCATTTAAATCTCCTTCCTAATTTGTATATGTATTCCCTTGTATATGT
This sequence comes from Erythroxylum flavicans, assembly GCA_027576715.1. Lineage (NCBI taxonomy): Eukaryota > Viridiplantae > Streptophyta > Magnoliopsida > Malpighiales > Erythroxylaceae > Erythroxylum > Erythroxylum flavicans. The sequence goes on from JANZXP010000194.1 coordinate 4,312,448, forward strand.
AGGTTGTTACCTTGATAGTACAATGCATAATTAATGGTATCTTTTCGATAGCTCAATATTTTCTTAACTACTTTTCAATATGTTTTTCCTATATTTAATTAACATCTGCTCACTATTCTAATTGTTAAACAATCGAGTCAGATCCAATCACGCAGCAAGTAGAATAATTACAAAAATTTTTATTTGATTTTGTAAAATCCAAGATCACTAAAATTATATAAAATAATAAATACATAAATCACAATAACAGCATGAATTTTAATGCTTACCTTATTCCTAAGTTTTATCATTTTCTTGTCATTTCCCTCAAATCGTTTACGAAATCATCTCATTTCAACCACTGTAGTCACTCAAGTGTCCGACCTCTAATAATATCTACAGAGTATATTGAGAGAATTCTGCAGCTAGAGAAGGTTAGGCAAGAAGTGTTAGCTCCCTTAGAGCTCAAGCCTATTTATTATAGATTTTGGACATTTTAGTAATTTAATTGAAATCGAATTATAATTCTAATTTTAATTTAATTTTTATTAAAATTATAATTAAATACTAATTATGTCCAAATAAGATCCAGCATCTCATATTAATCCTTATTTATTAAACATCTCATATTCAGTCATAATTTTCTCAAACTTAACAATCTAATCTAATTTGATTAAAACACTTTTCTCTCTTCAACACTTTCTTTGTGCGTGACCCATTAAATTCCTAAACATGTTGGCAATGTAATCAATTATAACCTAAATTATATTTAAGATTACATACATTAAACATCTTTAATTTATCTTTAATTCTCTAATTAAGTAATTTATATTCATAGATCAAGATGGACGTTTAGCAATGCATCATAATCACCTAAATATTTAGGAATGTCAAAGTAGTTTTGACTAACCTTTCTATCTATACATGTTTTTTTTGGTATAATTTAATCATTTCATCATACAATGTTCTGATTAAACATAGAGCATAAAATTAATGTTTATTCTATTTGAGTCCAATTATATTAGTTCTCTACTATTACTAATTGATTCAATTAATGACATTTGAAAATTATTTTCAAAGTGTCATTTTACCTTGGCTAAGAATTTCCTAAATCAATACTATTCGAGAATAATGGAACATTCTCCCTAATCACTTTAGACTATGTTTGGTTAGATGTAAAGTTTTTAATGGAATGAAATGAAATAGAATAGAATAGAATAGTTTATAATGGAATGAAATATAAATGGATATAATATTAGAAAATTATTATTTGGGAGAGATGGAAGAGTTCATAATGTAACATAGTGAAATGTTGTTTGGAAGAAGGATTCATAATGAAATATAGTGAAATGTTGTTTATCATTTTACATTACATCCGAAACTCCAAAATCGGAGGTGACTCATTTTTACTGTTTAGGATGGAATAAGACGTAATGTGAAACTCTCTCCTTCCATCCTATTCCATTATAAACCCTCCTCCCAAATAATGGAACAATATTATATTCTATTAATAACTACCAAACCAAACATAGCCTTAGGGTTATGAATCCTATATTGATTATTCAACTATCTCCATATAGTTAAAATTATGTCTAATGACTACAGACTGAGCTATCATTGATTATAATAAGTCATAAGTAGTATCAAAACATAGCAATCCTTATATGAGATAACTTTAGAGACCTCAAGTCAAATGATCATTTATACAATCATCATAATAAGAATTTCTATAAACATAAAAGTAATGTTCCAAATAGATTTCTTATATGAGGTCAATTCAGTAAATTTATTCTCTAACAAGTACCTACACGTTTGTTTAAGTATCTTTATACTTTAGTTTACGATATCAACTATTTTCTTCAAAAGAAAAAATATAATGTGTGCTAGTCTTTTTACATTCTATTAGTGTCTAGTCTCAATAAAACAATGACTAGAAACAATTTATGGATAATACATGAATGTAATATGAATATTATAATTATAATCTTATTAATATTTCACTTGCAATATACAATCATATACGTCTATTACATATAAGATAAAAAATATCTTTAAATTATTTTGTCATTAAACTACAACCAACTGATTGGTTGTAAGCCATAAGCAAACACTAACAATATAACAAGTATATAGTCTTGTATATATCATGACATGCATAAGACTTTCAACTACATTAGAACAGGAACTGTATTTATTTATTCCTTTCTTGTGAGTAAAACATGTTGCTAAGACCTTCACCTTCAACAATAAGATTATCAACTAATTCGCAATTTTGCATATAAAATCATTATAAAATCTTTTGAATTTAGATCGCTTGAGAAAGTAACAATAATCCCTTTAAACAACCTCTTGAAATTTATCTACAAAAATATATGCAACTTTATTTGTTGGACCCCGAATTTCTTTTACTATATGTTGGGTTTTATTTTATTATTTTGTCGTGATTAGGCTTTAATTTTAAT
>JANZXP010000194.1:4314988-4328424 GCA_027576715.1 Erythroxylum flavicans
ATACTATTCGAGAATAATGAAACATTCTCCCTAATCACCTTAGGCTATGTTTGGTTGGAAGTAAGGTTTTTAATGGAAAGGAATAGAATGAAATTGTTTATAATGGAATGAAATGTAAATGGATGTAATATTAGAAAATTATTGTTTGAGAGGGATGGAAGGGTTCATAATGTAACATAGTGAAATTTTGTTTGGAAGAAGGGTTCATAATAAAATATAGTGAAATATTGTTTATCATTTTACATTTCATCCTAAACCCCCCAAATCAGAAGTAACTCAGTTTTACTGTTTAGGATGGAATGAGATATAATGTGAAACTCTCCCCTTCTATCACATTCTATTTAATTATATTATAAACCCTCCTCCCAAATGATGGAATAATATTTCATTCTATATATTATATTCTATTAATAACAACCCAACCAAACATAACCTTAGGGTGATGAATCCTATATTGATTATTCAACTATCTCTATATAGTTAATATTATGTCTAATGAATACAGACTGAGCTATTGATTATAATAGGTCATAAGTAGTATCAAAACATAGCAATTCTTATATGAGATAACTTTAGAGATCTCAAGTCAAATAGTCATTTATACAATCATCATAATGAGAATTTCTATACACATAAAAGTAATGTTCAAGATAGATTTCTCATATGAGGTCAGTTCAGTGAATTTATTCTCTAACAAGTACCTGCACATTTGTTTAAGTATCTTTATACTTTAGTTTATGATATCAACTATTTTCTTCAAAAGAAAAAATATAATGTGTACTAATCTTTTTACATTCTATTAATGTCTAGTTTCAATAAAACAATGACTAAGAACAATTTATAGATAATACATGAATGTAATATGAATATCATAATTATAATCTCGTTAACATCTCATATGCAATATACAATCATATACGTCTAACACTTATAAGATAAAAAAATGTCTTTAAATTATTTTGTCATTAAACTACAACCAACTGATTGGTTGTAAAGCATAAACAAACACTAACAATAAAACAAATATATAGTTTTGTATATATCATGACATGCATAAGACTTTCAACTGCATTAGAATTAGGAACTGTATGTTTATTCCTTTCTTGTGGTGTTGATACGCAAAACATCTTGCTAAGACCTTCACCTTCGGTAATAAGATTATCAACTAATTTGCAATTTTGCATATAAAATCATTATAAAATCTTTTGAATTTAGATCACTTGAGAAAGTAACAATAATCTCTTTAAACAACCTCTTGAAATTTATCTGCAAAAATATACGCAACTTCATTAACGTCTTTCATCTCAAATTAAAATGACAACTAGTTTTTGATTTGCTTAACAAACTCACAGTAATTATAAGCAATCAAAATATTATTATAAAGGTAAATTATTAATTTATTTTTGGATCTTTTAATATATGCATAATGATCTTTGTGAATTGTGTGAAAAATCGTATAAAATAATTATGTTATAAAAACAAATGTACCATTTCCTTAAGGACTACTTTAGACTATAAATCGATTTTAATAACCAACACATTTTACGTTTTTAGTTTGTCTTAATTAAACAACCATTCCGATTTTTCTTCTTCTAATTTCCTATTTAGGTAAGCAGCCTTATATCAAGTTGATGTAATTCAAGATTTAAACTGGCTACTATAGCTATGATGTGATGAATTGAAGCAAACCTTACAATAGGTGAATATGTCTCATCACAATCAATTCTCTCTTGTTACTTAAATCCTTTAATCTCGAGGCGTATCTTGTATCTTTTAATAAGGTCATCAGCCTTTTATTTTATTTTGAGAACACATTTGTTCTTATTATCTTTGGGCTCGTTGAGAAGATAAACCAAATCTAATACTTAATTTGAATTTTAAAAAGTTATTTCTTCTTTTAACGCTTTCATCCATTCTTTTTTAGTGGGACCAATAAGAGTCTTATCCACATTCTTCGATTCATCATCTTCTTATGAGCACTCAGATTACGTATGTAAGTGGTTATGATCAATGCATCACTCTAAAAGGTAATTGATAAATTCGTTTGTTCCGTCGCGAACCAAACACTTTCTAATATTATTCATCTACTCTTTCTTCAATACCATTTTATACAAAAAGAACACTTAATAAATAAGAACAAGTTTTTCTTAAAATACATTTGTTTGTTAATACCCAATCGAGGACCTTGGCTCTTATACAAACTCCCCTTGATATCGACTTTGCTCCGATATAATATTTTTTCAATGGGGTATTATTATCATATTGGAATTGGAAATCTACGGTGGTATTATTGTGATATTTTTAAGTAAACTAGAAGATTAAAAAATTCTTATTTTATTCAATCTTTAACTAATTTTATGATAATTTAATATCGGTAGAATCTTTTAAATCTTAACCCTCTTGAATTACTATTTTAACTTTCAGAAATTTTAAAACAAATAATTGGGGGTCTTATTGTCATATTCGAATAGTAAATCCACGGGGGGCATTATTGTAATATTTTGAAAAGTGAATCCGATTAACATACATGCATAAACCCCCTTCTCACCTATTGCAATTCATATCGAAATAAACAGATCGAGAAGAAGGGGAGCACTAGATCGAGATTGAGGAACAATCATGGCGTTGAAGTTTCTGAACAAGAAGGGTTGGCACACTGGAAGCCTCAGGAACATTGAGAACGTGTGGAAAGCCGAGCAAAAGCATGACGCTGAGCAGAAGAAGTTGGAAGAGCTCCGCAAGCAGATTATGGAAGAACGAGAACGCTCTGAGTTCCGTCTTCTCCAAGAACAAGCTGGCCTCGTCCCGTAAGTTTTGTTCTATTATTTCCAATTTTTAATCATCAATTTAGGCTTAGGGTTAGGGTTTCAAATTAAATTCATTCTTTTGTTGTTGCTATTGGCAGTAAACAGGAGAGATTGGATTTCCTTTACGATTCGGGACTTGCGGTAGGGAAAGGAGGAGGGAGTAGTAGTTCAAAGGCCGCTGAAGGTGTCGTTTTTAAGGCACTCGAAGAGTCAACTCCTGCAACTAATAACAGCAGTGGCAATAATAAGGCGGCTTCAGCTGTTCCTGGGGCCTTGTTCGAGGACAAACCTCACTCTGCCAACGATGCATGGAGGAAGCTGCATACCGATCCTCTTCTTCTGATTCGACAGCGGGAGCAGGATGCTCTTGCCCGCATAAAGAATAATCCGGTTCAGATGTCCCTCATTCGCAAATCTGTAACTTTCTCTCTCCCTTTAATCTTTACATATATAACGTGCCATTGATTGTTAAAAGGATACGATTTGCATAAAGAACATGCCATTGATTGTTAACAGAATATGAATGTTTTTGATGTTTTACTTCTTAACTTACCATGTTTGCAGCAGTCCAATATGAATGTTTTTGATTGTTTGCTTCTTTACATATCATGTTTGCTGCAGTCCAATCTCATTTGACATCATCTTGCGCTTGGTTTTATGAAAATATTCCTGCTTGGGCCTGCCTTACCAAACACCTACTCTTTTTTGTATGCTTTATAAAAAAAATGGATGATTACATCAACTAGTTGTAGGAATAGAGATGCTATTAATTTTTGCTGATCGATAATCTCTGTGAATGTTTCTATAGATTGGAGAAAGTAAAGACAAAGAGAAGTCCCGTGACAAAGAACACAGAAAGAAGCACAAGCACAGTAAAGAAAAGCGTCCCAAGCATTTGTTAGCCAAACAACAGTCAGATTCAGATGACAATTCCAATGAACATAGGAGAAGAAAGGATAGCGCCAGGAGTTCCAAACGACTGTCAGATTCATTCGATGATTCCTATGAACATAGGAGAAGAAAGGATAGTTACAAGGGTTCCAAACAGTCAGATTCAGATGAGAATTCAAACGAACATAGGAGAAGAAAGGATAGCTACAGGAGTTGCAAACAACAGTCAGATTCAGATGACAATTCAAATGAACATAGAAGAAGAAAGGATAGGTATAGGAGTTCCAGGCACAGAGACTTTTATGCCATTGAAAAATCTGCAAAAGATGAGAGGCAGAACAACCATGACAAACCAAGCAGTGACAAAACAAAATTTGATTCTAATACAAGGGATAGAGAAGCTAGAAGTTTTAAGGAGGCAAGATCTCATGATTCTTCTGCTATGCCAGTTCGGCATGACTCCCACAATAAGCGGAGAAATACTGCTCCCAAACTTTCTGAGGAAGAGCGAGCTGCTAGGCTAAGAGAGATGCAAGCAGATGCTGAGTTGCATGAAGAGCAAAGATATAAGCGTTTGAAAAAGGCAGAGAAGGCTGATGCACAGGAAGCCGCCCTTGCGAACACGACTCGCGGTAGGAACTTTTTGGATGCTGCTCATAAAAGTGTGTATGGTGCGGAGAAGGGGGGAAGCTCAACCATAGAAGAGAGTGTACGCCGTAGAACATTTACTTCTCAAAGATCTGAAGGTGAAGGCAATGCTTTTCGGCGATGATGTGATTAAACTTTAACTTGTTTTTCTTTTTCACCCTGTCCTATATATGCCATACCAGCTTGCAAATAATGACGCATTTGAAGCAATTGAATATTATGTTAAATTGTGTACAATATGTTTCTAGGCATTTGACATAGACAAGCACGGAGTAAGCTGTACATTTGAAAAGGAAATGACAACTTAGTCCTGCATATTGTCACAAATATCTACTTTGGACTTGAACTTTCACCATAAGTCGTGTTCACTTTGGTGCAGCAATTTTACTTCACTTAAGCAAGATTAAGCTTTCTTACGTGAATGTCGTCGAACAATTCTGTTAGTCCTCGAACACCTCACACGCGCATAAATATTTAAAGTGTTTCTCTCATCCCCACAAAATAACACAAGTATCTACTCGAAACTTTTACAATGAGAACTTTCCCCCTAAAAGCTCTCAACTCTCAAAGCTCTCTTTTCTGAGTGATTTTTCTCCTTTGTATGTAATCTCTCAACTCTAATGAACTATTTATAAGCTCCTCTAGCTTGGAAAGTAAGTTCAAGATCTTTAAGGATCTCCACAATCCTAGTTGATCTTATCAATTAAAGATTACACTGCATCACACCAATTAATGAGAAGATATCCCTTTTCTTTTAGGACTCTTCTAATTGGCTATATTACATTAAAATCTAATCCAATAAAAATTACATGTCAACTTGGAAGATTGCATCCATATCTTTGAAGAAGATCTCCGCTATCTTCAGATGATTCTCTTACATAGTCTGTATCTTTTAGATTTGATGAATCTTCAATGTGATATTCAAGTTAATCCCGCCATATCATCACGTGCTACATCATCCACAGTGACGTGTTTTCCAAGTCACTAAAATTTATCTGCATATAGGTCTATCAATGCATGTCCATGGACAAGTCCATATTCCATGATCAAGCTCATTCATGATGTAGTCTTGTCGCTCTATGACTAAAAACAAGTCACAATCCGAGTTAGTATAAAACCTCGCATGTTTTACATACCTTCGACTTGTCTCGCCGAAGTCAAGTGTTTTCGGGCACCCTCGGGTCTCGCATGACTTAGTTCGCCAATTCCACGCAACCTCGCATCCGAATCGCATGTCTCGTTGAAATATTCAGCCAATGAGCGTCTACACGTACACACGCTTATCGAATCTCGCTTACTCTCGAGATCTTTGCTGATACTTCCTGTATCCCTCGCCTACTTTGCAAGTTTCTTGGGTTTTGCTCGCCAACTTACAAGACTTTGCCTTGTTCCCTTGTCAATATATTTTTCTCATGCCAACCTGCGTGCCAAGCATTGGTCAAAGCTCGCCAACACTCACACGATCCCACAGTCTGAACTTAGGGATCTAACACGTATCTCCTTGATGTAGGCATTGCACCTGCTATGGTATGTTGAGAGTCGAAAGTTTCCATTGGAACTTTCTCATATTGCTTTTATCAACTTTTTGCTTAATGGATGCTTTAATGATGAACCTAATCCATTAACAATAGACACCCAGATTGTTGCTTACTATCATATACCATTAAGTTTGTTCATGTAACCTGGAAAGTTTTAATTGAGTTTAAAAGGGTGTTCATAATTGAAGATTTTAAAATATAAGGAAGTGTCGAGTTTTATATCAGAAAAGTAAACTGCACAAAGTAGGTAAGGTGATCGTGCCAAATAGAAATGAACATAAATAAGCAAAAGGGATGCTTTAGATATTGCAAAGTTACGTTGCAATCATGTTTCGCTGGATTTACTCTCAAGAATTCATGTTTCTTTAAACATAACTTTACACTATCTAAAGCAATACTGTGTTTGTTGAGTATTATAAGTTCTCATTAAACTTCTGTAAGAAAGAAATTAAGAGAATTACACAATTTTACTTCTAATTAGCAGAGTTGTTCTTTTTAAATGATTCATTAAAAAAGAATAAATAAATAAATATAATGAAAGTAAAAATGAAAAAAGAAATAAAAACGTTAATAAGATATTGTATTTGTATAGTGTAAGTACTCATCAGCTTGAATCGAATTTAATAACTGAGTGAGATCGTTATGTTTAATATTTAATTGGTTCACGTGGGATATTTATATCATTTGTATTTTATCATATAAAAATAAAAAATTTTAAAATTTAATATTAATAAATAAAATGTAAAACACTTTTTATGATGGGATAAAATTAGTTGTTTGTCATCTTGTCTTCTTTCTTTTCATGCACTTTGATAAGTTTTTGAAATACTAAGAATGATAATTAAAATCATATAGTAAAAATAAAAACTATTAATTTTTTATTACATGACTAGTTATCTATTTATTTTTATTTTATTTTATTGTATTTTTTAATTTTCCTTTTATTTATTATTTATTATTTACTTATTTATTTACTTTCTTTTTATATTTTATTTTCATTTATTCATTTGATTACTACTAAACCTCTCCACATCCAGTGTTTCTGCGAAATTTCTGCTGATTTTAAGAATTGTCTGATACTGGTAATGGCCTGGCACCCCCTTGGCATTTAAACCGGTCATGCACGCTTGTCTTATGTCAATGGTATTGCAGAGTGAAGTTGGCATTAAGTAAGGCACTTCAAGCGGTCAACATGTGCATCTGAATCCAAATACTATATTATTTTTGTTGTTTAATTTATTAAGGTTTAGGTAGCCATTTTCCAAACGTTGAACTTTGAATCGCCTCCTGTGGGTTCTATTCATTATTAATCACCTATCAAGACAGCTTCTTTGACTAACCTGCAACTGCAGACACCTTTTAAAGCTCGTGCCTATTTTCAGACAGGTATTCATTCTCAGGAGCCTGTAACTTGTATGAAAAATCTAAGCTTGCCCAGCTTTGAGGAGAGTCCGAAGCAGTGTTGGACACGAACTGACAACTATCTCAACAGCTGACCTGAGTTTCAGTTCAGATTGATTGTCAGTCTGAGCAGTCATCGACCATCATTTTCCCTTATTCAAACAGGTAAAGAGCAGCTTATGGTTGAGAGGTTTGATTTAGAGTAGAATATGAGTCTGGTTTCTGGTTCTATAAAGGTAGCTTTGAAAAGAGAGAACTTTTCCGCATAATCAGGGTTGTAGGTGCTAGATCCATATTACTGACAGAACACCTACTCTTGTCCTGATAATACGCAAAAGGGAATTCACCCACTCCTCTTTCCAAGTTTTTTGTTCCCTACTTGCAACTAAGAACCCAACTATATTGGACGTAATCAGGTTCTGGATGTGCCTCAAATTCCTAGCAGCATATCATGCTCAGGATAGCTTAACAATTTCACTCATTTTCAGCTATGAGTGGTACAGTCTCTATCTTCAGCAACTTCACAATCCAAACATAGCTCAAACTTGTAAACTCTGCCTACAAAAACTATGCAGATGAAGGCTGCCGGTGATTCATAAGTGTCCAGATGCCATCTTATTTTTTCTTAAGCATGATTGACCATTGAACTCCACTGACGTGTTTGTTTCTTACAGCTTTGTTGAGTGTAGCTTGAGTAGAGAGTCGAGTATCCAAGGCAATGGGATGCATATCATCGAAGTTCATGCCCAGATCGATGAGTTTTCCCGAAGAGCTGGGCCAGAGCATACAGAGATCAGCCACTCTCTCTGGAAAGAGAGACTTCGCGACATCAAAAACTACAAATGACCAATTCCTTGTAAACAGCAAACTCAGGTCAGAGGGTGTCTCAAAAAGTTATATCACACCTACACTGGAGCCTGATAATAGTCCGAACAGTGATACATGGGAGTTTAGATCATGTCTAGAACACGAAGCACAGAAAAAACAAGAAGCTCATGTTCTCATGGTGATGCAATGTTCTCCACAAGACAATCTAATTCGACGGTCTCTAAGTTGCCATTGGCTTCCGGAGAACAAAGTACTCTCTCCTTATCCAGCGAGTTTGAACGGGCCTGAAGAGGAAAACAACAATTACAGGGGCTTGAGAAAACGAGCTTGGAGCTTCCATACAATAGAAGAATATGATGCCTTGCTAGAGAAGATTAGGTTGTCTACAACACTTCAATCGGATAGCAGGTATCATGGTTCAATGAAAGAGGTGCAGCTTAACGCTTCACAATCCTCATTAGTTGATCACAAGGGCGATCCAATCGAATACGACAGGGACGTCATTCATATCCAGGAAATGCAACCATCAAACCCAGACGTTTCACCAAAAGACAACTCTAAAGTTGAAGATAAAGCTTCACAAGAAGAAAATTCTACAAGTGTAGATACCTCCACCTTGATTGATCTGGAGCTAGAAAATAGAATACCTGCTGCAAATCCAAGCACATCTGGAGCAACTGAGGAAACTGAAGCTCCCAAACATTCTTTTGAGGAAGACACCTTAGAGAAGGGATCGAAAAGAAAGTTCATTGCAAAAAATTTAAAATCACTTGAAGTTCCACAAAGCATTCAATTTCAAGCAGTGGCAAGTCTAAGAGAATGGCTATATGCTGGTGGACAAGTCCACTCTCCCGGAAGTTACATCACCCCAAAATTTGGCAGCGATTCCTTACCAAATTCTGGGACTGCCAATGAATATGATGACCAGTACATCTTCAATCCAGAGCTGGTGGCTGCATTTGAAGGATGTATGCAACAACTTGAAGAAGAAGCAGAGACTATTTTTGGACAGATTGGTGTAAACTTGGAGGAAGAAACTGCTGAGGAGAAGCAAGTCTAAGACAAGATTTTCTTTCACAAGTATAGAAGGATATGTGCCAACTATAGTGAAACATTTTAAGTTCACTTTCTAGCCAACAAACTTTTTCATAGAAGGCATTGATTGGTAGAATTATCCCAATCATCACTGCATCTCAACACATTCACACTTAGTTACTCAATTGCATTCTTTCAGTGATAGATAAAAGACAATAGATAAATTCCACACCAGTCCTGTTTATGGTAAGAAGCCATGACCAACAATTGTGAACCTATCAAACTTCAACTGCTACTGATCTCTATTTATTACTTCAGTTGAATTAAGCATGGTTCCAGAAGAAGCACAAAAACACACCAAAAGTCTGAAAAACAAAATATACACAGCAGCTCCGAGTACTTTATTACTTTAGTCGTAGATAAATACATGCCCATTCATTATTAATCTACTGGAAAACTTCCCAATACTTGCTAGTCATTGCTTCAGCTTACAACCTTAACCCTAATTCATGGCATATTTCTGGGTCCATGCTCTAGCTGTCTCCTCATAGCGGTTTCTCTGGCTTTTGTATATGTGGGCAATTTCTGGAACAAGTGGATCATCTGGGTTGGGGTCAGTTAGGAGAGAACAAATGGAAAGGAGGACCTTTGATATGGTCAAGGCAGGGCTCCATTGCTCCTTGAGAATGTCTAGGCAGATGCTACCATTTGAGTTAATGTTTGGGTGATAAACCTGATAATGAAAATACAGCAAAAGGAGTCAACGCTGATCATTCACATAAGATAAGCAAAAAAATCATAGAATTCCAACAGTAAAATAAACCTGCAAAGAATTGATTTTTGAACAAGGCAATTTAAGAATCCAAAACTATAGCCGAATCTTAGAAAATGAACTACAGTCTACAAACTTTAAATGAGGTCATGAAAGATACAAAAGGAAAGGGAAAGCAACATAGAATGATGAGCTATTTCGTACATCAAGATTGATCTTTTTTCCAAAGTATTGGTGTGTATGATAATGAAGTAGCCAACATAATTGAAAATTCATTGCTAAAAAATTATGCTATGTTCCTCAACTAAAGAGCTGAGTATGGAATATTTTCAACATTTCTTATGCATATAACTGCAATATCCATGGCTATAAATCCATCGTCATTAGTTTAGCAGAGAAACTTTTTGTAACAGCTATCCAACAACACAACAAAAAACATCTTTTTTCACCTTGGTTTGAAAATTGAGCTTGGGAGGCTTGAAAGGATAGTCAGGTGGGAAATGAATCATAACAAAGAAGACTCCACCAGCATAAGGGCTATCTGGGGGTCCCATGATAGTGGCTTGCCAGTGGAACAGGTCTTCACCAAGAGGCCCAGCACTGCATGATGTTGGTGGGTCTCTCTGCAAATCCTGAAGTTCCTTCTGTATTCTCTTGCTAGCCATTAACCCCTCTCTCTCTCTCTCTCTCTCTCTTATCCTTCTTTTTCTGAGTCTTTGAAAAAGAAGCTGACAGAAAGCAAACAAAATCAAGCAGTTAAAGTTCCACAAACGAAACTGAGATCCGAAGCAGAGCAACTAAGACAAAATAACAACCACCCCACATCAAAGATCTCTTCTTTCTTAGTTTCTGAGCTCTGGTTTAACAAACAGATACTTCAGAGTTGTCAATCCAGTCTCGAAAGTTGCAATCTTGAGCTCTGGTGACTAAAGCGCATAACGGCTGCAGAAGGCGGCGACTATGAATGAAATAGGAAGCTTATAGCTATTCAAACCCTTTTTTGGTGCAGTCTTCAACGCTTGTTTGTCCACTTCTTACAGGCATCTTATTATGTTTCTGAAAATTTAGTGTCTATCAAAAACAGTACATGTTTTGAGGCTAAGGATAAAAATAGGAACATTTCATGCAAAATTGTTGAAAGGATGTGGCATATTTAACTATCATCGTCACTTATTTCGAATTTTCGCAATAAAAGACAATTTGAAAAGGTTTAATAACACACAATTTTATTTTATTTAATAAAGAAGCTATTTATGGTAAAAAAAAGTGGCTTCTTAATTCTTACACGAATGTCAATTTACCCCAGACGACAAATTCCATCAGCTACTAAGATGTAGTTGATGATAAGATTTTCAGGTTTTATTTACAACAACGATAATAACAAACCGATGAAAAGTTTCACTAAACACGGGAATACGGGATCCGAATAACCTTCAAGTCTTATTTATAAATGTATAAAAAAGAGTCTCCTTGTCAAATAAGAATAAGGTTACTTATCATGAAACTTCTCTAAATCTTATACCTTAGTGTGTTGAAATATAAATAAAAATTTATTCAACGTAGAAAAAATATATTATTATATGCATACATTTAATTCTAGTAAATTACTCCTCCTATCACTAATTAGTTATAGGATGAAACTTCACTTAGACTTGTATACACTTAGTTTATTTGAGCTCAATTTTACAAAATTTCACATGACATCAGAGCAGATTGCTCTTACATTAATTGTTGCTACCTCGACACGATAGACTGTATCACGTGTTGGGCTTTGAATTAACCCACATGTAAAGAGAAGTGTTAAAATATAAATGAGAGTTTGTCCCACATAGAAAATATATATAGTCATGCACATACATATAAGCCTAATAAGTTACTCCTTCTATCATCAATTGATTTCAGGATGAAACTTTATTTAGTGCCTGTTTGGTTGAACTTTTGGAGGATGAATAAGCACTTTTTTCTACCGTAAAAACTTTTTTTTAAAAAAAAGTGTTAGCTGTAAAATGAAAAAAACACTTTTTTAGTAGATATAGCTTTTTTAGCAGCTAAAATATAATTTTTTAAGAATCTCAAATTTAAAGCTTCTAAAAAAAGCAAATTTTCAGGTAAATTTTTCAGATCAATTAATGAGCCTATTTTTTATTCTCTTTTACCTTTATGTTTTACGCATAATTCTCACAATATCCACAAACACATCTTCATACTTATTTTGAGATTTATATAATATTATTTGACTTTTTTATATTTTTTAATATTCATTTTTGATATTAGTTTTACTTATGGTATAATCCATACAAAAGATTTGGTTAGATATATTTTCATTTATGTTTCATATGGTTTAAAATTATATGATAATTAATATATTGTGATTTGCATATTGTTTAATATATTTTAAATAATATTTAATTATTTATATGCATAAATAATTTTTATTACAAAATAAAATATAGTTAAAATTAAAAGTGCTTTTATTTTTATGTTGTCAAACAGTCTATTGTATGAAAAAATGACAACCAAACAGTCAACTAATTTTTTAAAAAAACTCTTCTCAGAAATACTCTACTGACAAAAATTTTACTGATATAAATTCATCCAAACAGGCACTTAAACTTATATGTGCTCAATTTATTTAGATTCAATTTTACACAATTTAACAGGTGCTCAATTTATTTCGACTCAATTTTACACAGGACTTCAACAGGGTGACAATGATAACGATAATATTTATAAATGTATAAGAGACGTGTAATTAACAACTAATTCATATTAATGAATATAAAGTTTTAAAAATAAAAAATCCTAACTTTTCTTGTAATTTAATTTATTTTAAAATACCCATTACAAGTTAAATGAAAACTTTTTTTAATCGTGCATTAAGTTATCTTATCAAAAATTACGGTTCATTCATGCATGGTTTATCAAAACATGATGCAACTTGAACAAAAAAACACTCTGTTCTGAAGCAAACATTAGGTTCCAATCTCAAATTCTCAATAGAAGTACAAGAAGACGAAACTAAAACTGATTCCCATTTCCCCAAAGTCATTACTTGTGCTTGGCCTAAACATACGACTTCCCAACTTCTTTACAAATTCTTTCCTTATTTTACAAACTTATGGCTAAAGTTCTTGCACCGCCCTGACCTCCCAGCTTCTGCCCTTCTGAAACATTGCCATAAAAGCAAATTCAAATGGCACACGCATGTCTTTTCCAAACCCTTATCAACTGTAGAATATGGGGCGTGACCTCTTTGTTTGTACAACTTAATGTTGCATCCACTAACCCTCTGGATTCTCAGGAAAGTGGACACTGAAATGCGGACACCTACAAACAACTACATACAAGGGCATAAAATCACAGTAAAGAGTCCAGATATCCATAATTCCTGCATCTGTTGTATTGAAGGAGGCTTCCATAGGTGCGATCCCACACTCCAATGAAGAGGGATTCTGTATCGGGACTAAAAGACACACCAGAGATCTCCCCAAAAAAATCGATCTCCTGCTCTTTCTC
>JANZXP010000194.1:4339327-4351885 GCA_027576715.1 Erythroxylum flavicans
CTTGCTATCTTCTTCTTCCTTCTCCTTGCTTCGTTTTCCTCTTCTCTCCCTCTAGGTGAATTCACGACTCTTCTTCTTTTCTTTTCTTATAACCCACGACTCTCTCCTTCTTTGCCTTATTCATTTATTACAACTTTTTGTGTTTTTACCATTTTACCCTACTTTATCAAACAATTTCCATAAACTCTCCTTCTCTTTATTCTCTTCATCTTCTTTTAACTCACACCACCTTAACTCATGTCTCCTCCTCTTTGTCTTATTCATTTAAGACAACTTTCTTGTATTTTTTTACCAATTTACCCTTTCTTCATTAGGAAATTCCTATTAACTCCTTCACTTTATTTTAAATTCTTTCTTTTAATTCCTATCACCATGCAAATTTCAAAAATAATTAAAATAAAAATTTAAAAAAATCCTAAAAACGGTATCCAACACTACAACATTCTTTCTAAGATACACTCTCTATGGTCTAAAACTAACTTTGTCCGCTACCATCAGGCCTTAGTCTCCTTAGGGTCAGTAGTACCTTAAAACTCCACCACACCCATCTACGGATCTACTCATAATTGCGATCCACCGTAGAATCACCTCAAGTTAGAGCCGCAGTAATAGCCTGTTGCATCATCTTAGATGGCACTGACATCTCTCCTCTTACTCGATCCACTCTGACATCCCCCTGTCAGACACATCCGAAGCATATATCAAATTACCCGATTCTCCAGTCGACTCTATGCCAGTAGTATCATCTCCTAAAACCATCCTAGATAAGACAAGAATATATTATTAGTTTTTTCACTTAATTTGCCCCTATAAACGTAATACCACCTAAATGTGACACTACAATAATTCTTAAACCATAATTTATCCAAATTATTCCTCAATTATATCATCAATTACCAAAATCCTCATTAGTTCCAAAAAATGATGTTCATTAGTCAGAAATTTATCTATTTAAGCACAACTATTTGAACTATCGCATTCAAAAGTATATACAATAAATCAACTTTACTTAATTTAGGCCCTGTTTGGTTGTTAGCAAATTGCATTAACTATTAGTTGATAGCGGATTAATATAGCTTATTTGACCAACAGATAACATTAGCTATTTATTAAAAATGTTTGGTAAAATTAGTTGTTTATGTATAAAATGACTTATGAGGACGTGACTTTAAAAAAAATTTATAAGGATATGAGTATTATATCATAGTAATACACAAAACAATATCACATATTTAAGAAAAAATGTACATTTTCATTGTCTTTTTTCACAAACTACCAAGATATAAAGCAGAAGCAGATCATGATGATTTTTTCAATAGTAATGCACATTACAGTGCATGTCCATAGTTTTATATGGTATATTTCAGGAACAAATGGAAGATTTATGTTCGTGACTAAGTTGCTTTATCAAAGATTACATAAGGCAAGTAAGAAGCATATATTCTTAACCATGAATGAAAGAGACCAATATTATTGTCAAGAAAGAAAAATTGTGCCTAACAATATTATTCCATATAACTAGAGAAGTTAAAGAACAAAGACAAAAAGATCCTTTGCTTTCCTCCACCAAGACATCAACATCTGATATGGGATAGCCTCCTTAGCTTTTTATGTGACCCAATAGTTGATGGGTCTCTTTGATTATTATTTCCAACGTTGAGATACCGAAAGATTAGAGAAAAAAGAGTGAGGGCATATTAGTCACTAAAGCATAATTTTTCATCAGCTAACACTAAAGTGCTTCTATTGGGAAGTTTTTTAAAAATCAGCTGATTGGGTTCAATCAGCCAACCCAATCAACTGATTACCAAACATATTTAATAGTTGTTTGATATAGTCAAACAGTTAAAACTCTTCAATCAGCTAAAAAATGGCTGATAAGCCATTTACCAAATAGGGCCTAATCTACTAGCCCTACCTAGACTCCACTATATCGTTCACCTGCACTAGGGTTATGACAATCTCTCTATCTCCTAAAAAAAATATATCAGCAAGGAGTGAGCAACCTACTCAGTAAAAGTAACTGACCGTACCTTTAAAATCAAATAACTTAATATAGATTGAAATTAGTCAAATGATTAAAACATAAATATAATACTAAAATATACAATAATACTCAGCCTATCCAAACACTCAACAAACGTCCAAAACTTTATCACTGGTAATGATTAACACTAATATTATTTTATTACTGTCATTTATGTTTTACTTTATTATTAATTGAATTGTTTAGGCTCTGCTTAACCTAGTAGGCTTATATTCAATAGTCTATCGGTTCACTCACTAAGTGGAAACATAATTAGATGTATAAATATTGAAACAAGGTACCTCAATTTCTTAATCTAATCTGGTAACCTGGTGCCACTTCAATATTTAGAAATCAACACAAGATATCTCGGTACCACTTTGGTACCTAGCCATCAGCATAAGACATTCATGATATTTAGGATGCTCTTATAATTGCTCTACAAATAGGTACCTAACCATTGCTCGCTCATATTTAAACAACTTATCAATTTATGGCCATCGAATATAGCATATCCTAGGCAAGTCATATGTTCACAATTTACATATTTTATTCTCAATCTATTATAAGTTAGTTTCTATTTAATTTTATGAATGTGATTTATTTACCCTAATATTCTTAATTATACTAATGAATAACTGAAAATTTTAATTATCAAAATTTTCACCGAATTATCAAGAGATACACCTTATAATACTTAACAAAATATAAATGTGAAACATTTTGTACTTTGATAATTCTTTATGTAATAAATAAACACAATTAATTTATCTAAAAAATCTATATATGTAATTATTAATTATTAATTTAATTAATAACTAATTCAAAAAATGATTCATTATAAAATAATTTATTAATAATAAAATTCAAAGTTTCAAAAACTGTACACTATTTTAAGAGTATAGTTCAAGGCTATCCTTACCAGATTTTCGAACTTAACTAATTGATAAGTCCAATCTGCTTCTTAATTTGTCGTTTAGACCTAGACATTGCAAAATTCTATTAGACTTATTTAAGAAAATTTTTCAATCCAATCACAATTAATAATCCAAAATTATTCCCTTTTTTACTTTATTCTTGATTATTAAAATAGTCTTACTTTACCTAACCATTATAATTACTAAAATACCCTTAACTATCAAAAGTCCTAATTTATCCTCATTTTTCTACTAATACAAGAATACCCTTATAGGAATTAAATTCCAATTTTACCTTAAAATTTTACATTTCCTATTTTGCCCCTTAACATAACTTAAATTTTCCTAAATGACCTTCTTCTTCACCCTCTCCTCTTCTCCTACCTCCTATTTTTGCTCAATTTTTAGCCACCTTTCCTCCATTTTTATTTTTCCCAAGACTTCAAAATTATTGTCCCAAACAATCATAATATACTTTCCAACTAAAACTAGTTTAGGATGATTAAAGCTCACAAATAAAAGCCATAAAATTGTTGTTGGAAAAGTTTTACTTATGTGAAGTTTTATGTCTTTCTAAAGGATTTTTGGTTTGTTAATCTCCAAAATTTACTCACTAATTTACTGAAAATAAATAAAATGAGGGAATACATGAGAAAAGCTTCACATACAGGAGAAAGATGATATATTTAAACACTTACTAGCTGGAACACAAAAGGAGAAGAAGAAAAAGACAACTTTTCGTTGGGTTTCTTATTTTCCATCTACTATCTTCTTAATTTATACCCTCCTCTATTTTAAATTTTGTTTTAAGTACTATGTCAGTTTTGTTAAAGTTAGGTTCTCTTTTTCTTTTTGTGGGCTTTACACAATTAGTCTTAAAGAATTAGGTCAACAAGTTCTAGATGAATAGAAAAGAAGATTTCTAAATGAAGGAAAGTTTAAGGAATTTTAAAAAGCCTTTAAAAGAGGATAAGAGTTTGTATATTAAAAGAAAGTTAAGGAAGATCTTTTGGCTAAGGTTTTCATGCATTATACACCATTTAATTCATTAAAATTGGGCAAATCATATATGAATATAAGTTTGATTTAGCATGATATGTGACATATAGTTATTATGACACGTGTGATATATGTTTTAAGATATTGTTAGTAACTTAGGTGTTCTGTGTAGCCAAATTCAAGTAGTATGTATAGATTTATATGTCAAAGTAAATTAAACAATGCCTATCTTGAGCATGTAATTGCAATACACTTATAAAATTGTTTGGAATCTTTTACTGACATGTATGTTGATTATTATTTAGTACTGGTATTAGTAAGTATGCATTGTATGCCTATTTCCTTTTAAGTTTTCTGAAATTGTATAGTCTCATATAGGCATGGGTGGTAAAGTTATTGTTAAAATGATGATGATGGAGCATGGTTTGAATTAATTATGTTTATTTCTTTTTTTAATGAATAATGTATGCTATCCTATTACACTTGTCATTTTAGGGAAGAAGTTAGAAGATGAATATGGAGAATAAGTAAGTTATGAGTTTGTTTTTCACATAATTGTGTATTGGATATTGGATGATTTATTTATAGGTTACTGGTGAGATACTTCCGTTTAAGTCCAAATTCTGAATTTTATGAGTTTAAGAAAGTTAGTTAGATTTAGCCATTGATGAGACCATAGTGATTATGCTTAATCATTAAATGACAGTTTATCACAAATTTAATAAGATTTTCTAAAATTATAAACTAATAATAATTAAATAAAAATTAATTATAAGTGATGTTCTATATATTTATATTTTTTTAGTTTTCTTTTTGTTGGTTTATGTCCTACAGCCAATCAGTTTGTTGTAGTTTGGTGACAATTATTTAAAGACATTCTTTATCTTATATATATTTAGATGTATAAGATAAGGTCCATAATATAATTATATATTGCAAATGAAATTATAATGAGATTATAATTATGAGATTCATATTGTATTTATGTATTATCCTAAATTGTTCATAGTCATTGTTCTATTAAGAATGGACATAAATAGAACGTTAAAAGAATGGTATACATTATGCTTTCCCTTATGAAGGAAGTAGTCAATCTCATAGACTAAAGTATAGAGATAATTAAACAAAAGTGTGGGTGTTTGTTAGAGAACAAGTTCATTGAACTGACCCCATATGAGAAATCCATTTGGAACATTATTTGTATATTTGTGGAAATTCTCATTGTGATAATTGTATAAGTGTTCCTTTAACTTGAGATCTCTGAAGTTATCTTATATAGGGATTGCTATATTTTGATTCTTATGACCTATTCTAATCATGGATAGTTCAGTCAGTAGTTATTGGATATAATACAAACTATATGGAGGTAGTTGAGTGATCAAGATATGATTCATCACCCTAAAGTAATTAGGGAGAATGTTTCTTTGTTCTCGATTAGTATTGATTCGGAAAATCTTTGGTCAAGGAGGAATGACATTTTGTAAATTGTTTACAAATGTCATTAATTGAATCAATAGCTAATTGTGGAGAACTAATATGATTGGATTCAAAATATAGTAGACATTAATTTTATGCTCTATGTTCAATTAGAATATTATATGATAAAATGATTGAATTATCCGAAAAAATTATGCAAAAAAATGTTAGTTAAAATCACTTTGATATTCCTAAATATTTGGGTGGTCATGATGTGTTGCTAGATGTCAATCTTAATCTATGTATATAAATTGTTTAATAAAAGAATTAAAGATAAATTAAATGAGTTTAATTTATCTAATCATAAATATGATTTAAAGTTATAATTTGTATTCATTACTAACATATTTGAGAACCTAATAGATCATACATAAAGAACGAGTTAAAGAGAGTAAAGATATTTTAATCAAGTTGGACTTGACTGTAAAGTTTGAGAAACTTTATAAATAAATATAAGATATTTAATAAATAAGGATCAATATCATATATTAGATCTTATTTGACCATAATTGATTTTTAATTAGAATTATTTATAATTCTAATTAAACATTATTTGAAATTACAATTACAATTAAAATTTAATTAAATTTCTAAAATATAAAAAACATGTTATAAATAGGCTTAAACTCTAACGAAACTAGTACTCCTTACTTAATCCTTTATACAACAGTTGCAGAGTTCTCTCAACTTATTATGTGGATAACATTAGAGGTTGGACATTTGTGTGACTATGGTGGTTAAGATGGACCAATTTTAGAAACGGTTCGATAGATACGACAAGAATATGATCAAACTTTGAAATAAGATACGAATTAAGATTCATGCTTTATTATGATTTATACGTTAATTATTTTATATAATTTAGTGATCTTAACTTTTGAAAAAAATAAGAAAAAAGTTTTGTGATTATTCTGCTACGCACGGATCGAATTCTGACTCAATTTGCCAACACTTTCTTTTGATTTGATATCTCATTCTTGGTAGATTTTCACATTCTCTTTCGCATAAAGTTTTCATATCCTCAATAAGTTCTTAGATTTCTTTTTTAAGGTTCAAATTCATAACCCATATTTATATATATATATGTAAGTTTCCCTCCTTTATGATATTGGATGATTTTTCCTGTACCATATGGAAATTATAGATTAAAAAATAATTAACTAAAAATTAATTAGTAGTTATGTCCTATAAATTCATAAAGCCTTTCATATGTTCTAATTTTTTTACCATTGAATTCCACATTCTAAGTACATCATACAATTGATTAGTTATATTATTAACAAATTTTATTAGAAACACTTAAATATCACAAAATCACAAAATTAAAAAAATACAAAGTAAATATTATTAAAGATATATAATTTAAGCAAGAGAATTACCTACTTAGGAATGGATTGTGCTTCTATTGGTTTTACTTTTTCTTTTTTAATATAGATTTTGTAAAATGGATGTCTGGCATGTATGCTATCTACACCAAATAGTACATTGTAAGCAAGCTCTTGGAAGTGAAGTAACACAGCAGAGCTGAGAAGAGTGTGAGAAAAATGAAAGCAAATGCAATACTTGGCAACGAAGTTTTAAACTTTAACACAAATCCTATGATGTTCTTGACCCGGTTCGGTGACAGCCCACCATTTTCAAATCCCATTTCTGTTAGGTTCAGGACCAGAAATCCTGTATGCAGGCGGGGTTTGTCCAGTGGCAGTCGCAGCAGGTCGTCGGTGACGGAGGTAGCCACCGTGAAAGTAGAAGGTGAAGAAGGTTTGGCGTCTAAATTGGAGGCAGAACAAGAGAAAGATGCTTCTAAATCGGTTGCTCGTCGCCTTATCTTGCTTCGCCATGCTCAGAGTTCGTGGGAGAAACCTTCTCTGCGAGGTAATTGCTGTTGATTGATTGAGAATTGTGTGCAAGATTTTTTTTTTAATTTGTTACCATGTTCATAATCAATAACCATGGAGCTATTTCGGCTATAAGAAATGCCTTAGCTTTCATTATCATAATTAAGCCTCGAAAAAGAACTTGGATTGTTTAATGCTTCCCTGGGTAATGGCAGTAACTTTTAGTGCTTACTTTTGTAATGACCCTATTTCCCAGTTTCATTTGATTTGAATCCTGGAGTGAGTTTTCAGCTTCTTGGTTATGAACTTGTTCTGCTTCAGCTTGACGGTTCTCTAAATTTCCGATTTTGTGGTTAGATCATGATCGGCCGTTGAGTAAAGAGGGACGAGCTGATGCTGCAAAATTATCTCAAAAGCTCTACCAGCTGGGCTGGATACCTCAACTGATCCTTTCAAGGTATAGGTCTACTTATTCCTACACTAGTGTGAAACGGAATTAAAGAAAATGAAAATATTGTCGTCTGTTGTTATACTTCTGAGTTTGTTTGTAATTGATGAAGTGATGCAGTGCGAACAAGGGAAACTCTTAAAATAATGCAGGAAAACGTGCCAAGCCTTTTGGATTCTGAGGTCCGCTTCATTTCTAGCTTCTATTCCATTGCAGCAATGGATGGACAGACTGCTGAACACCTTCAGCAATACATCTGCAAATACTCGACGGATGAGATTGTCACTGTCATGTAAGTTCCAAGGAAATGTAGTGATTACCATCTGATTCAAACTTTCACTGAATTACGAGTTTCCACACACTTTAACTTAACTATGTCTGCTGTTAGCGCTCGTTTGAACAGTGGTGTGCGCTGCTACTTATTAGGTGTGAAATGGTTGTTCAAAATGGCAGGTATGAGATTTGTCTTCCTGATTAAACTCGTATGGTTCATACAGGTGCATGGGGCATAATAGAGGCTGGGAGGAGGCTGCTTCTGTGTTCACTGGCTCCTCCGTAGAGCTGAAGACTTGCAATGCTGCTTTACTAGAAGCCATTGGAAAGTCTTGGGAAGAGGTGAAATGAATTTGGTTTCTTATAAGGCGTCTGATTACACTATGGAACTGCTTATTTTTCTGTGTAAAACTACAGGTTATTAGCACATCATTTCAACAGCTTTATTAGGCCATTAATTTTACCCCACATATCTCTCTATATGTATTACCAGCCAATCATGTGTTGTTTTCAAACTATGATGTTGTCAATTGCAATTCTAATGAGAAATTATGGTGACCTTAACCTTTGTAACTGGTCTATTGGCATAATATATGATAGCCATTGAACTGATAGTCCAATCCCTTCCAGGGACAAAAGAGATAGAAATCATGTCTGACAGTTTGGTTGTTTCAAGTAAATGGGATTAGAAATCGTGAATTTGTTTATACCTTGTTGCTTCATGGGTTGTAATTCATGCTTACAAAGTGAGGTCAGCATGATAAGGGACAAAGGGAAATTTCTGGTGGAATGGGTGGTATAAAAATAAGTCATCAATTCCTCAAAGCAGACTGCTATAGGATGCACTTATTAAATGACATAGGAATCAGTTAAAATTCAAGAGAAGAAGAAATTCTTTTGGGAAAGGTGGAGATGAAGCTGGATATGACTCCTTGATTCCCAAGAGGTGGGGATTGCTATAAGTAAGTACTCTCTGACATTGCTAGATGTTTTTTGTTGTAGAAACTTCAACTTAAAAATGCAACCTTCTCCATTACAATAGTTAGGCGTTTAGTTTACTAAAGTGTCCACTAGTAATGGAAACCGATGAGCATAGGCTGGTGGAAGATTACTCAGAATCATATCTTATAGCAGGAAGCCTTTTTCATGGTTCATAGCCACTTGATATTGTTCAAGTACAGGTCAAAAGACTGATTTTGGGAATACATGTTTTATTGAAGACAACCAACTGCAGTTGGATACATAGATGAAGCAGAGGTTATGTGCAGGGTTCAACAAGTTTTCATGCATAGATGCTAACAACAATCTGGTAATATTTGATAGGATAGATGGAGGTTAGAACTTGATAATATTTGGTTGCAACGGCCTTGACTGCATCATTCAGAAAAATATTGACCATAACTTTTTTTTCTGTATGGTTTCTCTGACAAGTATTTTACACTTTCAGGCATTTGCTGTAGCAGGACTTGGGGGATGGAAGCTTCTGGGAATTGTGAAACCAAGTAACGACCTGTAGCCTATATTGACGATGCTACTATCCGAAATTGAACGAGATAAGAGTCTATAGATTCTAATTTTATTTGATCTGTACAGAGTTCTTCATACTCCTACTCATACCAATTCGCCACCCTTAATTCCAAGTTTTGAGCAAATGAAATCTAGCAAAAGAACATTAGCAAGCCATTTTGAAAACAATAACAATGACGTAGACGGTAGAAAAGCTGTGCTCAATCACTAGAGATTTGCCTGCTCATTGAGATTCTTGCCTTGGCAAAGCCTTTTTGTTTATCAACCTAGCAAGAGTTGGAACAGTCATTCTCTACATGCTTTTTAAGGTCCTTCATGGAGGACTTACATCATCCTCTCCTGTGGTTCAGTTGACACAGATTTGTGTACCGTAAACAGTGTTGTAACTTGAGGGGTATAATAGCATGTATGGACCAGATGTACATAAATGTCACCTAATCTCTCAAGAACTAAAAGAAATGAGGTACATTCATTTGGTGGGTGCATTCCTCATAAATGGCAGAGCATTGAAGCTTTGTGTCATTAGTATCGTGTGGGTGCCAATACAGGACCATATGGGATTCATTGAACCATATCCATATGATGGCTGGCTCTAAGCTTTGTTCTATTTGCTATTTAAACTTTATGGTATCTCATAACTCAGGCCAAAGAAGAATGATGGTTATTACTTGAGAGAACTCAGCTTCAAAATGGTCAAATTTTCTTGGTTGTGATTGGAGTTGTGGTCTCCATCTGATGTTAGGTACTGAAGAAAATAAGAACTTGATAAGAGTTTTACCAGTTTATAGGGAAATCTCTAAAATGGAATTAGCATTTATTTATTAATTTATTAACATCATAAATTGGTTATCGGAATATATATGGCCTTTGATTGGGTCATGTACGACTTCTATTTTTAGTTTTGGTTTCTTCCGCTTTTCAAAAATTATGAAAATCATAAAAAGTGATTTTTATTTTCTATTTATGTTTTTTTATAATTTAATTTACTGTCAACTAAATATATATTATTTAATTATTTAATATATTAATTATTAATAAAAATTATGGATAATTGAATTTAATATTATATTTAGTTAAGTAAAATTAACTATTAATATAAATAATATAATTTTACATAATAATTTAATTTAATTTTTGTAATAGTTATAATCATTAGGGGATATCAGCACCAAAATTTCTTATTTTACATATTTATTAAGTAAATTTAATAATTAATAATTTTCTATAAGAGAAATATTTGAAGTTACTCTCACATTAATTTGAAGTCGTTTAGGGTCTGTTTGGTTGAATGTTAATTAATGGAATGGAATATAATGGAATGGAACGGAATAGAACGGTTTATAATGGAATGGAATGTAATACAATAAAACGTTATTTAGGAAGGATGGAAGGGCTCATAATGTAATGTAGTGAAATGTTGTTTAGAAGATGGATGGAATGGAATGTAATGTATAATAAATGACTATTATATCCCTTATATTAAAATGATTATTGTAGGAAGTTTATTATTTTATTATTAATTATATACAATTTATTATTAATTGTATAAAAATATTATTATTAATTATCTAATATATTATATTATATTATATTAAAATTTATTTTATTTTATTCTATGTGATTTATATTTAAAAATAATTTATTTATATAGAAATATATACAAATAATTAAAAAATAATTGTTTATATATTTTCTATTTTTAATAATAAAAATTTTATTAAAAATTATCATTTTATTATTAATTATATACAATTTATTATTAATTATATAAAATATTATTATTTATTATTTAATGTTTTTATTTTATTTTATTTTATTCTATGTGATTTATATATTAAAATAATTTATTTATATAGAAATATATATAAACAAGTAAAGAATAATTTTAAATATAATTTTTTATTTTTTGTTAATAAAAGTTTTATTAACTTTTATTTTATTATTAATTATATACAATTTATTATTGATTATATAAAATTATTATTATTAATTATTTAATATATTTTATTTTATTAAATTTTATTTTATTCTATTCTATATAATTTATTTTTATTTATATTTATATAGAAATATATATAAACAATTTAAAAATAATTTTTTATATTTTCTATTTTCATTAATTAAAATTTTCATTTTATTATTAATTATATGCAATTTATTATTAATAATATAAAAATAATATTATTAATTATTTAATAAAATTTATTATGTTAAATATTATTCTCTTCTATTTAATATATTAGTTCTATTTAATATAATATTATGACTTGGTCACAGTTAGTATTACGAAAAATTATTGAGGGTATATAAGGTAGTTTGTATTTATTAGTTTACGTTCCATCCTAAACTCCCCAAATCGGAAGTTTCTTATTTTCACTGTTTAGGATAGAATGGAACGTAAGATGAAACCCTCCGCTTCCATCTCATCCCATTCCATTCCATTATAAAACTTCCTTCCAAACGATGGAAGTGTGTTACGTTCTATTCCATTCTATCATCAATCTCTCAACTAAACATAGCCTAATTAAGATGAAGGGAAAGTATGATGGTATTGATTACTTGTTATCCCTTGGACCAACTTGTGAATGAGAGGTCATGTTTATTGTCAGGAGGGTGTTCTGAGGCAAGAAAGATGCTTTTAAATCCCTGTGTGTCGTAACTTAGTCCCTTAATTAAGTTCCAGGTGAAATCTCACCAAACCGCATAAATGTGGCAAAATTCTCTGTTTATTATTATTATTAATTTCAATCCTTGAAATGTGACCCAAAAAGGGAGGTTAGACAGAAATAGGACAATCCGCCAAGGGAGATGGGGGGTTTGTGTCCATCCCGCCATTTAGAATGGCGGGGTGGACACGTGGGGCTCCACCCCGCCATCCTGAATGGCCGGATGGACACGTGGGGCTCCACCCCGCCATCCTGAATGGCCGGATGGACACGTGGGGCTCCACCCCGCCATCCTGAGTAGCGGGGCCACCAGGATTAGTTTTTATTTAGGGTTAAAAACATCTATACAAATTAAATTTGAAGTAAAAGTTTTAATTAGTTATGTTTT
>JANZXP010000194.1:4351985-4375717 GCA_027576715.1 Erythroxylum flavicans
TTATTATTTATTATTTATTGACATAAAAATATAACAATAATAATATTGTGAATAAAAATATACACAAAAAGAAAATTTGGGTTAATTTTATAAAGTAATTTTAATAATCATTAATGAAAGGTATAAAAGAATATGTTGAGAATATTCCTTTTTGGTGTGAAAAATAGAATTGTGGGTTGGAGTAAAAAGTACTGTAGCATCTCTAAAATAGAAGAAACTTTACTCTATTTTGGAGGAATGGGTTGGAGATGGCCTTAAAGACTTAGCCAACTCTCTTTCAAAGGTTTAAAGTGTTAGAATAAGATCTGAAAGTCCACAAACAAGAGTATCACCTCACCACCGTTTGAGACATTTAATTAAACAGGTTTTGTGTATTCGGTTTTATGATGTTTTTGGGGTAGTAGTAACAAGGAATCAAATTATATATATGTAACAACAAATATTTATTGATGTCTCATAACAAATGTTACACAAAATGAGGTCTAGCAAGAGACAAAATAAACCAATTTTCCAACCTACAATGCATATATATAAGTAACAGTTTTGGATAAGATCTAGCAGTTTTTTCACCAACCATTATATTTTTCATGCTAAATTTATCCTAATTTTAAATATATAGATGTTTGAAATATTATGACCCTTTTAAATATTCAAATTAGGACAACAACTTACAACTAATGTAATCAACAAACCGACATAACCGAAAGTAATTGCCATTTTGTAACTATCAGGACTAGGCGCTGAAATGGTCTTTAGCTTGTCCCGAACCTGAATTTCTAGTTGACACAATGCCACAATCATTCTATTTTTGAATATGACTATCTTATGCCGAAATGGACAGCTTGCACACTTTTCTAGCTTTTAGTGACTTAGCAATTACTTGGATAGCTTTGTTATGTCAAAATTTTGCCAAAATAGTCACATGCATGTTGCCAAAGTTTTGCAACATTAGTGTCTGTCAAATATCGGAAAGAAGGTTTCACAAACCTCCCCCATCAAAAGAAAGTCGATGTCTTCATTGACAACCAATATGCCAAATCTGTCCAACTTTTTTGTCATTGGCTGCTTTCTTCCAAAGTTGGCCAATCAGTCACCTTTTACCCAAAAGTTTAACAAAATATGTTAGGTAAGTGTATATCAAAATGACACATCCGTGCATGCCATTTCGTCAAGGTTTTGAGGTGGTAGCTTCTGCTACTAACTTTAAAACTTTAACAAATAACAAACCTCTTTGCTACCGATGGAACAGTCAAATATGAGACTACGTTTCCATTTGCAACCCTTTATCACTACTGAAGGAAGCTTATGTGAGCCCCTCTCGACTCTCCTTAACATACAACTATCTTATTTACTCATCAAACGTCTTAGAAGTCCCACTTATAGGAGCCTTTTCCACCATCAATGGATTGACAATTGCAACTTCACTGTTGACCTCCTCCTCGACCAGTAATGAATTCAACTTCATTTTTTCTTAGACACTCTCTTGTATAATGTGATCCACTACATATAAAGAAAGTAACCTTTTGTTAAGTAGAACTTTGAGAGGTTTGTATGTTTTTGTCTTTCTTATTTTGTGCAACAAAATTTTCTCCAAAAACTTTGCCATTCTCATTATCTTTGGAAACTTTTTCCTTACTTTGCTATTCTCATTATCTTTGGAAACTTTTTCCTTATCTTTAGTCAACCGTAAATCCACTAATCGATTAACAGGAGCAATGGCAATTGGGAGATCTTGAACACATTGCCTTCATGGTTAAATTTATGCCTAAGATTAAAGTCTTAATAGGAAATTGAATCGCTTATCTTCTTCCGACATATTGTGAATATCCAACATCAAAGAGCTAAATGCCTTGACATAATTTATGACTGTTTCGTCATGATGCAACTTCCCCAAAGCTTCCCTTATAATCTAGGAGGTGTTATAAAGCAAGATCTGATCCTTTAGTTCCTGCACTAGCACATCCCATGTATCAATATGGACAACCCACATTTAGATCATCATCCATCTTTACACGCCACCTTAACTTGACATCACTAACCAAGTATATGTTAGTCAGCATCACTTTATGTCCTTTCAGCACTCTTGCTGCCAAAAAATATTAGTCCATTCCTCGTAAGAAGTTCCTCAACATTTTAGCATATCGAACACCATCAAAATGCTTTAGTTCCTGGACTTTAAATCTTGTCCAATTCCCTTCGTTATGTTAGATAACATTGATTCAAAAAAGTGCCAATGCATCAGACACTCTACTATTTCCCTCTCCTGAAATATCATCTAGTCGTTTATAGATGTGTTCCAATGATTGAATTATAGAATTCAATCGAGCAACTTTAGTGAAGCCCTCCTTTTTGGAACTAGTCCAAAAATTTGCTCCAACTGAGTCATCATGTCATTCAATTTCTTGTGTTCTCTTGAAATTATGTTCTAATACCAATTGTCATAGGGCTGTTTTAAGGCTAGAAAAATGCCTTCAATTCCCTCATGTTGCAATTTAGTCTCACAACTAAGTTCTTAAGAAATTCCACCAAACAACTTAGGTGCACTTCACTTAATCAATATGTCAAACACATTTTAGGTACTCCTTTGAAGCATTTCATCAAACATTTGCTCTTTAGAGACTTCACCAACTCTCTTTAAAAGGTCAAAATTGTAGGAATAAGGTCTGGATATTCACAAACACAACTTAACGTATAGATGTCTCACTTCACTGTTTGAGACATTTCATCGAACATTTTACGTGCATTCAATTTTATAGTATTTTTGGGCAGCAAATAACAAGGAATTAGATCATAAATGTGTAAAACACATTTATTGATGTCTCATAAAAAGGGTTACACAAAATGAGGTATAGAAAGAGGCAAAATCAACCCATTTTCTAGCCTACAACACACACACACACAAATATATATAAGCAACAATTTTGGATAAGTTTCAACAATTTTTTCACTAACCATCATGTCTTTTCATGTTAAACTTATCCTAAATTTAAAATTGCAGATGTTTTAAATATTATGATTCTTTCAAACATTCAGATTAGGACAAACAAGTTACACTAATATAATCGACAAACTAACATAACCGAAAATAACCGGCATTCCATAAGTGCTATTTTGTAACTATCACGACTAAAAGTTAAAGTGATCCTTAGCTTGTCCCAAACCTAAAATTTTCAACTGCTATGATGCCACGATCATTCTATTTTCAAATATGGCTGTATTTTACCGAAATGGATAGCTTGCACACATTTTAGCTTTTAGTGACTTAAGCAATTTTCTACTCTTGCAAAAACATGCCACCATCATATTGCCAAAGTTGTGCAACGTTGATGTCTATCAAGCGTTGAAAAGAAGGTCTCACACTTATCCTCTTTATTATCAACTTTCAAATCCTTTTTTATTTTTCTTTATATTAAGTAAAACTTAACATTTCAAATATTTATTTAAGATTGAATTAATTTAATTTTATATTTATTTATCCAAAAAGGACCTTAGCAAAATCAAAAAGTTTGATTAGGTAGTAATAAAGAAGGCAATGAATTGGGTTGGATTCGGCCTGGACTGTAAGTTCAGTTTTGAGCTCAGTCTTGAAGCCTAATAAGGTCTTAGACTTTAGGCTTGAACTCGAGTCCAATCGAGTTTTTTTTAAAAATTAAATAATATTGATTAAAGATAAAGGAGCAATACAAAATTTGGGGGAGACAAAAGACTTACCCATCAACCAAAAACGACAACGTCACACCCAAATAACTAGCCTCACAAAAACCTTAATGCTTCAATGCACAAATTAAAACCTATCGTTGAGATCAAAATGGGAAAACGAAATCCCAATCCCCACAATTCTTCTTCAAACTTTTCCCAGTTAGGGATGGAGTATCAGCGATCTCCACCCTCTTGAGGCGCCGAAAATGAGTTTAGAGACAGATCAGGTGAATGTCCAAACGATTAGGTTTTTGCCTAGCCTTGTACCATGAACACTCCGGGCTATCCTTTGGTGAATAAAAGGTAAGACAGATTCTACATAAACCCATGTTTCTCTTCTTCGTATTTCACACTTAAATCTGACGGATGCAAGATGATTGAAGCTTCCCTTCTTGTCTTTTTATGTACCAGGACATTGGTTGAGTGTCCCGAACACTATTTCCAACCCTGACAACATTTCCCTTTCGTCAGCTGAATAGTAAGTCCCCCTTCTAGTGCCTTCCATATTATCAAGAAATATTAGTTTTGAAAAACTTTCTGTTACTTTCGGTATGCATGTTTCTCTGGTCGAAAGTTCGTTTAAGCTCGATTAAATTTAATTTTTTAAAGTTAAAAACATTATTTTATATAAAAATTTTAGACTTTAGGTTGGATCAAGTTGGGTAATCCGAGTTTAAGTTTGGTATAAAGTTTAGAAAAAAAAAACTCAAACCTAAATCAAAACCCTGTTAACTCAGTCAACTATGTTAACTTTGAGCTAGACTGGGCTAGATTGACCATTTTTGCTATGACTAGGTAGTTGAGAGCTTAAAAATATGGTGGGTCTCTAGACTTTATATGGGATTAATTACTAAATTATTTGGCTGTTCTTGGAGTGTTGATAGGCATAATTTCATATTACTTCTCTGTTTTTTTTGCCTTTTCTTACAAAGAATGTGAGAATCTTTTTAAATAAAATTCAAAATATTTAATTATTACAGTAACATGAAACATCCGAATAAAACAAAAAACATGCGAAGAAGAACAGAGTTAGAAAAAGAAAGAACAGAGAAAAGCAGAAATATTTAAAAAATTGAAAAGGACTCGTAGCGGCTTTGCTGTTGTGTTGCTGTGACAGCGTGCGTACGTGCCTCTCCGTAATGTCCCGTGTCTCTCTGCTTCTTCTTCTTCTTCTTCTTCTTCTTCTTCGTCCTTGGAACTCTCTCTTTTCCATCCCTTCGATATCGCTCTGAACCTCATCCACTTGCGTCACCTGGTAAACCAACACTTTGTTCTCATTCATTGTTTTTCCTTTTCTTCTTTCTAATTTCTTCCGTTTTCCTCACTATGTTACCAATTTTTCTATGATGGGTTGGAGATGAAGTTGGTTCTTTTTCGTCATCTTCTTCATGTTCAATTTGTATTTCCGTAATATACATTTGGTTGTTTTCTTCTTCTTTTGTGTTTTTTCGTGATGACAGGTGGTTTGAATTGTTAAAGATTCAAAATTTCTGTGATCTCTTGGTGATTTGTGTTCTAATTTGTTGAAATGGCACTGTAATTATTGATTCTTGGAGATTTGAGATCTGGGTTTTGATTTATATTTTGAAATTCTTGAATCTTTTTCTTTTTTGTGTGGACATCTTCATATTAGTATAAGCTCATTGACGACCCTATTGTTTTTGCACCTCCTTGTGTCCTTTTATGTTTTTCAGATTGGAGAATAAGGCAAAGAGGGCGGCAGGAGCTGCGATTGGTGGCGCCGTTAGTTGAAAATAAGTTTCCAACTTTGAGGCTTCTGAATTGTTAAAAAATTCCGACCTTTTCCCTCTTCCATAGATTCCCAGAAGAGACACTTTCCCCAGAATCTTTCTTTTGCTTTTCCTGAGCTGGATTTCCACATAAAACAAAAGAATATCCACATTTCTACACCTTTTAATACTCTTAGATAAACAAAAGCAAAAACACCAAAAAACAATGGTAGAGTAAGAAGCAAATGTAAAAGTTTCATGGCATCTCTCCACTAGGAGTTGTTATTTCATGGAGGGGAGATGCTCTGGAGTGCCTCGTTGTTAGGAGCAACCGTGGGACATGATTGAACAGTTTATCAATTTTGTTATCCGCCCTCCCAGGTACCTATTGGCGAATTTTTTCCTCTTTACTTTATCCGTCTCTCTCTCTCTGATTCTTGGCTTTCTTGTTTTTACTGTTCTGGATGTATAGGGCCGAGTATAATCCAGATCTTTATTTGTGGGAGAGGGATTTCACTCTCGCAGGCAGAGCATACAAGAGAATAGACTTGGAGGCAAGTATGGACATGTTTTGACGTCCGTTTGCACTCTTTAATTCCTTCACTCCGTAATTTCCTACTTTCAATTATCTGCACTTTCGTGATGGTATTTAATTATACTGCTTTATGTTTTTTGTTTTTGGCTTAACTCCTGCAGCTTAAAAACGAAAGAGGCCACACCTTACAATGCAGCCATTACGTACCTTCACATTTCCCTGAAGATACTCCTCTTCCTTGCGTTATATATTGTCATGGAAATAGGTAGAAACTAGTCGTGCTCTTCTCCATTTGGATAAACTTCAACTTATAAAATTTAGAACAGTAAATATAAAATTAACTGCACACTGGATTTGTATAACATTTGTTAGGGGTTCTGCCTGTATTTTAGGCTTATATTCTTTCCTTGCTTTTAATTATGTAAAAATTTTGAAGTTTGTTTCAACTTTCTTTAAGAGAGAGTTCTTATACTAAATAAAGGTGGAAACTCACTCAGTTTTGACCATATACGTAATGCAGTGGTTGTAGAGCAGATGCAAATGAAGCTGCAGTAGTTCTTCTTCCATCAAATATCACTTGTTTCACCCTTGATTTTTCCGGTTCTGGTTTGTCTGATGGTGACTATGTCAGCCTTGGTTGGCATGAGGTATGCAACCATATTTGGCTTTAAATAGTCTCTTGTAACTAGCTTTTACTTTCTTGTGACTTAAATGCTTTGTCCCATTTCCTTCGTTCTTTAAATGACAGAAAGAGGACCTCAAAGTTGTAGTTTCATATCTAAGAAGCAACAAACAGATATCACGTATAGGGCTTTGGGGACGATCCATGGGTGCAGTCACTAGGTGCTTTATCATAACTATGCTGTTTCCTTTTACTGTTGTTATTGTTTCTTATCCTAGGTTGTTATGTTAATTTTCAATTGCAGCTTCAGTAAAATGTTGAGTGACATATTTATGACATAATGCAGCCTTCTTTATGGAGCAGAAGACCCATCCATAGCTGGAATGGTTTTGGATAGTGCCTTTTCAAATTTATTTGACCTAATGATGGAACTTGTTGATGTTTACAAAATTTGGCTTCCAAAATTCACAGTATGTCTGGCCTCCATACCTCTCCTTCCTTTTTCCTTAGCCCAGGAGAGTCTAGTGTTATGTATATGATCTTGGAAAGGATGAGAACATCAATGTGATTCTTGTGCCTGGGGTTATATCTTTGATTTTTTATTTTCATGTGCTTATTTGATCACTTGATATGTAAGCATTAATGTTTTGTTGGGTTACTCTGCTGGTATTCTCTAGGTGGATACAATTTGAATCGTATATTATCTAGATACGACACTCTAGCAGTAACTGTTTAGCTTTGTAAGCCTCTAAAATTTGCACCATTGTTTATTCTATCAGATTTGCTGTTCAAGTAGTTGGTTTGAGTATACTTATGGTGTAGTCCTTGATAATTTGCTCAGTTGCCTATATAACTAATCATTCTTGCATGTGATTTAAGCTTAGAGAAAAAGAAGTTTGCTGGCGTTCCAGGATCTAAAGTTAGAATTTTCCAGTTTAACTTCTTGTTTAGTCCTTGGTTAAAATGAAAACTTTCTTAACTTTGCTTGTAATCAGGTTAAGGTGGCAGTGCAATACATGCGGCGAGTAATTATGAAGAAAGCAAATTTTGATATCATGGATCTAAACTGTGTAAAGGTTTGTTCCTCTTTTACTTCATCAATGCTGATTTGTAGCTAGGAGATATAATCATCTAGACCAGCAAAGACTTGGATTTATCTGTTGAGTTGTAAACAAGTGGCTTCTGATTGTAGAACTTATCTTGACAATGATTATCTGATATTGCACTAAGTATGACAATCTAGATTGATGCATTTTATTTATTGTTTGGAGCAATATTTCATTCTCTATGACATGCAGGTTGCACCCAAATCATTCATTCCTGCTTTATTTGGACATGGTAGTAAGGACAAGTTCATCCAATCCCATCACTCTGACATCATCTTTAAGTCCTATGTGGTAATTTTCCTTTCTAAAGATCTTTTATTTTTCTTAAATTAGTGAAAATCTGAAGATATAACCATGTATATGGTTTGTACAGGGGGACAAAAATTTGATAAAATTTGATGGTGATCACAATTCCTCCAGGCCACAGTTCTTTTATGATTCAGTTTCCATTTTCTTCTTAAATTTACTTCATCCTCCTCGAAGTTCTATTTTCTCAACTGAGATGGAGAAGTATTATAATCAAAGAGATTTGAAGGTCAACACTGGCATGGATGAGGTGACTTTTTCTTCTCTAACAAAACAGTGTAATTTTAAATTGGTGTTTATAAGGGTAAATGAAAAGGAACAGTTGAAGATAAACTACAGAAAAGTGCATGAAAAAGAAGACAGATATTTGTATATTGTAAATGTTTGAAAATCTTGAAATTGGGCCAAAAACGAAATTAAAAATCAAACAACATAGTCCTGTAGAACCTTTTCTCTGCATGTAGATGCATTATGGTTCCTTGTGTCAGACTAGCATTATTATTGGTGTCTATATTAAAGTTAAATCTTCTCCAGAAGAACTTGTTTAAGTTGATGTCTGACATGCATTTTGCAAAAGTGGTGTAATTTTCTACCGTTCTGTCAAGCTCTTCAATCGAAGTGTAATGAGTGATGTTAATTTTATAAGGTAATATTGTTAACTCGATGCTTCATTTCAAAACCAATGGTTACCTATGTAAAGTGCTGCTCACAGATGTGGTGTCTGAAATCCCTTTTTATGCTAGAACGACTAGCTATTAACTTGTCCTAGGTGTGTTTCCTTAATTTCCCCTTCAAAGAATGTCAACCTAGAACTTACAAGCCTTGACCTTGTTGTTTTTCTTAGAGCCTCTTGTATCAGATAATAACAGGCCTTCGTTCGTCCTGCATTGATGCTGCAAGTTCATCTTGTGCTCCTCCAAGTATCCTGACTGAAAAACCTGTAAGCGAACTTCTCTGTGAGGTTGTCCCAGATGCCTGTGTAATAGTATGTATCTTTTCATTCATGTACACATACTTCTTATTTGTTGGATCTTTGACCTAAATAAATTTAG
Organism: Erythroxylum flavicans; assembly: GCA_027576715.1. Taxonomy (NCBI): domain Eukaryota; kingdom Viridiplantae; phylum Streptophyta; class Magnoliopsida; order Malpighiales; family Erythroxylaceae; genus Erythroxylum; species Erythroxylum flavicans. The sequence continues at coordinate 4,361,036 of JANZXP010000194.1, forward strand.
AGTTTGTTGGTTGATGCAGCACTCCTTGGACGAAGAGCATATGATTCGCTCGGAGGAGCCTTCAAATTTTCAGGTGATATTAATTGTTACTGTGAAATTGAAAGTAGAGAAAAGGAAGGAGAGAATTTAGACAAAGTTTTATGTGGTTTGGCTGTAAAAGCTATATCCGCTTACACACAGCCTGCTGCATCTTTACTAGGGTTTTGCATGTGTTGAACAGTACAAGAAATCCCTATTTATAGGATGAAATACACATCATTAAAATTATATTTATGCTGAGGAGCATGCATATAATATTTCTATATTACATCCTAAATCTCAAAGACATTCAACAAGTACTAGCATGAAGTTCAATGGGATTAGGTCTTATATATCAATTGTAAGAAACAGAGATTGTACGATAAATTAGGCTTTCGTTTGGATATCCTCTGTGTTGCTCATCATAAAATATGACTATAAGTCGAATGAATTGTGACCATGAGTTTGCAGAGAGATGAACTTACCATTTTATTAGCTTGATTGGCTGTGATCATGGCCTAAAGAGGCATGTTTTGCCTGCATTGCTAATACAAAACACATTTAATTGTAGAGGACGATTTGGTCTCCCAACGATCTTTGCCAAATCGTCATCTTTGACAAGCACTATGGCTTTGGTTTTAGAAAACTTGGTGACTTCACATCTGTATGTGAATCTCAATTGATATTTGTGGCCCTCAATGGTCTCATTTCACACTTAAGAATAGAACTTATACCAGTTGTTTGCCACTTAATTAGCTCATAAGTGATGGTGGAGTGGCGACAACAGCGGTATTATAGACATATTTTAGATAAACTTTTTGCTCCAAAATTGATTACTTAGAGGGAAAAAAAGCACGAATTTCTTTAGAATATGTCTTGAGCTTTTTATCTTGTGACACACAAAGGAGAATGCCAAGGAGTAAAACCTTGCCGCTCAACTTATAATAATCTCTTAAAGTGATTCTGGAAACACCAAATCAAATAAACTTTTGCTTGGAATGTGAATTGCTGTAACTTGTGTGTCATGTAAATGGCTTTTTAGATGACATGTATAATAAGTGAATGGGAAAACATGGATTTCATTGGAGGCTCTGATGGAGAACTGTGTTGTAGATACTCTTCTTAATTTCAATTGGAACCAAAACCCTTGATGAACTGAGTCTGGAGTCATCATAGAATTCATTTAACCAGTTTCGAAATTTTGATTTGCTTACCACAGCTCTCTTACTCTGGTTTGGAATCAAGCTGCTACTTAATTTTTTTTTCGCTAAATAATTAACTGATCCTTCTACAGCATTTTAAAGGAGCCAGCACACAATTCCAATTTGCTTTAATATTCTACTTTTCGTTGGTCTTGGGATTCCAAGAGGACAGTTGCTATTATTTGAGTAGCAAATGACAAATAACATATTGTTTCATATGGAGTTCTCTATAATTATGGATATCAGGATAAACTAAACGGAGCAAGTGAGGAATGTTGCTCATATACAAGCTCAAACAGAGAGAGTTGGGGAAGATGTTCTTCCATAGGAGGCAGTGATGATGAATCTTTTGCTGAATGCAACGGTGGTGATAACAGCCATGAGGTCTGGCTCTCTCTTTCTCTAGCTAGCTTGTGTTGAGTTTCACTATAAAAATGGTATGCCTAAGGGCTTCGGACACTTGCACTTTCATACCCTTTTGTTGTGCCTATTAATAATAGTTGAATGCTTTTAGGGAATCATGAATCATAATAACCAGGATAGTAGGTTATGTTGATGCACGAACTCACTTGCACTGTCTCATTCTTGATCTTGTGCTTTTCTTCTGTAAATAGATGGCTCTAAAAGTGCTTGCAACACCTTTGCGAACTGTGCAACATATATCTCCAGACATCGTAAAAGAGAAGAAAAAGAAAAAGAAAGATGCATTATCTGGAAAGACACTCAAAGGTGAGAAACTTGAAAAACTTGAGGCCTTCAGCAAGCGGTTGCGCGATTGCTTTCCGAGGCGAGTAAACCATCAGAGACATAACTCTTCGTGAGTATGAGTGAGGCATTCCTGTGGAACTATTTTTATTCTTGTAGCAGCTTATCCACACTTTTCACATTTGTAGCTTGTAGGCATTTGTTTTCCTAAGGGCTGGTGCTGCATCGTTGCCTTCTCCAACTGTATATGTTTGGCTTGGCACACACCTGAATCAGTGTGTGTTTGTGTAATATCCTATACTCGCAGCAGTGCTTGTTAGCTGAAATGTTGTCCTAAGCTGGAGGATTTGTCATTTATTTAAGCCTTTGTAAAACTATGCTTGCATGCTTTTTGGTCAACTCTACGGCTTAGCAGCTCGTGTAGCCATAAATGCATCACTAGACGAATCCAATCTAAACTTCATAATCTTTCTAATTAACTGATTCATGAGTCTTCCCGTTGTTGAAATGAATAGGGGCTAGCAACCAACAATTTCTTATTCTCAGCAACTTCCAGCCACAAATTTTACCATTGTCCCTCGTTTAAAATCTCTTGAAATAACAGAGCAGTCATCAGTTAACACAATCTTTTAATAAACAAACCACTTCCGATTCACAAAGTTCTGGACATGTACCAGGCATCTAAGAAGGCTTTATGTGAAATTACAGAGACATCTTTCCCGGAACCTAATTATCTCAAACAGCTAACACTAACAGGTTCTACAATCTGATTAAAAGTTCATCCTTTTACAGGCATGGCAAGATGGTGGTCAATAAGAGCAAATACCATGGAAATATACAAATCTGTGCCTGAAATCTTCTCCATCTAATCATTATTCCCCATAGATAATCCAGATGAAGGGCTCTCTAATCAGGCAGACAGTGCGGTCTATACGATGCATTTAAGCTCGACTCCAGGATCTGGTGTGTGAGCGCCATCTCTGGCTTATCATAAGCTACTCCTATGCTTATGCGCTGTTTCTTCATTGATCTCTCGAGTTTAGGGCTCTCACCTGGAGAACCAACATTACCACGTGAATCAGGAGTCAATGGTTCATGTTGAGATGAGAATGATTCATCAACGGAAAGGCTCTTAGCTGCAGTTCCTTCCTTGAAAGCCTTATCTTGGAAGGGTAACTCAGAAGTAGGGGCAGGTGTAGCTGGGTCGTTCTTGTCAGATTCTGGACAGTTTTCACCTGACACTGGTCCAGAAACCCCTGAGCCAGGAGCCTCAGCAAGGACACCACTAAGTCGTTGTTGCTCCTCAATTATCTTCTTCAGATACTTACCCTGGGCTTCAATGCGTAATTGTAGCTGCCTCTGTACCTATTGTCCACAAAGCATCCAAATTTGATTGCTAATGATATAACCAACGGTATAGCCAATAATACCTACATGCTGATATTATGACTTACAAGTAATATGGAAATCTGCCTACAGGTAGAACTATAACTGAAGTAACATAATGTACCATAGGCCATTAAACAGCCTAAATCCCGTAACTAATGCAAGTAAGCCAATTTATTTTCCGAATGTACGATTGATACGTTACTTGCCTTCCCTTTACTGTTAACTGTTAAGCATGTACCTTAGGCCTTTTCCTATACTTCAACATGTGAGAACTTCAGAAAAAGTAACAGCACCTTGATCAAGAAAATACTAAGACCATATGACAACTGAAATGTGGATATTAATGAAATCCCTGGATTTTTTCGAATTGACCTGGTTGGAAGGAGGATTGACAATACTTTAGGATATTAAAATCCCTGAAAAATAAGGAAATGCAATAAGCTACATAATTCTACTAAGACCCACTTGGTCCACTAAAGTAACAAAATAAAGAAATATTGTTCTATGAATAATTTTCGCCTTTTCGTTTAAAATGCTAAAAACTTTGATTATTAAACCAAACATAAAAGATAAGAAAATATGGAAAATTTTGAGCAGGAGAAGCAATGTCAAATCTCACCAAAATCCCTATAGCTATTTCAAATGGTTCTTGACTAATTTAACCTTTTCCCCCCAGTCAAGTAGAACAGCATAAGCTCAAGCTGATAACTGAAGAGTCCTTGTAAAAGAAACACTAGTTATTGCTCAATAATAGGGATGGAAATTGGCCCGAAGCCCGGTCAAGTTGCTACCAAAACGATGCCGTTTTGGTGGAGAGGTTCAGGCCGGCATTCAGTCCCAAGCCTGGCTGAAAGTTCAGTCAACCCGTGTCTGGCAAGTTAATTTTAGTCCAGTCCAGGACTCCAGGCCGGACCGGGCCAGGCTCTAGTTGCCATTCCTACTCAATAGTATGTTAAACATGAATGCAAACGAGTAGACATGCCTCCAATTGCTCATGCAAACGTTTTTGCACTTCCATCTGCAGCTTGAGTGCTTCCGTAATTTGCATTCCGCTGAGAAAAGACAGAAGGAAGAAAATCAACAATCAAATCCCAAATTGATCAGACAGAAGTACTCCGGATCAGACTTTAAAGAGTTTTGGGCAAGGGCAAATGAACTCAGAAATGGATAACATATTCCTGTTTTTCTGCTTGTATATCCGTTCAAAACTTCCAAAATTTTGCACATTATCTATTTAAAACAGGTGATTAAGAACAGAAGAAAAGGCAAGGCAAATGCACTTACGATGAACCATCCAGTGTGGAGAGCACATCGCCAGTTTCTTTCTTGTCAGCTTTTTTCCCTTGCATTATCAATTTATGTTCGGATCAGAAAACAAAAGTCTGTGCAGTATCTTCTAACATACAATAAGAGCACGTGTGCTGTATTGGTTATTTATCTTAAGAATTCTTGTGAAATTTTTGTAAAATGCTGTAAATAATTCGCTTGAAAGGGGCTAAATCATGCCAATTTCGAGTTAGATAACATCATATGTTGTCAATATTTTGTTTCTAATTTCTCTCTATAACTTCATGTCATGTTATTCATCTTGTTTAGCTAAGACCTAAATTGCCTCCTAGCATGTCCATCCACCTCTACATGCCCACAAATAAGTAAGAGTGACTGGCACATGGACTTACCATCAGATGAGGAGTCGGGAAGGTATTTTGCAAGTCTATATTTCTGGAAGCATCATGAGAGCGAAGTCAGAAGAACTAATGGAGGAGTATAAGTGCTAGAAACTTAACTGGCATTTCCAGAGAATTCAAGAGGAAAAAGGGGATAATATATTTAATGATATAAGATGAGTATTATAATTAGAAAACCTGTAAATGGCTTTTGACATGGTATATGGTTAAACCTTGTACACCCATGACTCTAAGAACACCTTTTGGTGTAGCACCTGGAAAAGGAAAAATAAAAAAAGAAAAGAAAATTAAGTATCCAAAGATAAATATATTCATATTAGTTGGTAATTTTCTCAACTAAAATTTAGAATATCCATGTCAAAAAGGTATATCATCTAGACATCTCTTCTGTGAAATTTCGTAATTATTTTTATTTTTAAGAGTAGTATTTTATATATAAGAAGATTCATATCTTAACCTAAAACCTTAAAGCAATGATTTATGAATCCTTTCTCATATGTAAACCATTATATTTTTTTGCTCACTTCCAACTTGGAATTTATTAGTTATTTTAACATCTTCCCATTGCATGCAGATAACTATATTTTACTTCCTATGGAGTTCTGATACACTTCAAATCATAAACTGACTACTTCAACAATACAAGAAGTTTGGGTATACAAGCAATGTGTTGAGTTCCCGGGTTCATAATTTTAGCACGAGAATACTGTAAACACACTTATGGAGACTTGCAAGTCTCTCCATTCATGCCTCTACGCCAGTGTGCATCCATGTTTGTGGGTGGAAAAGCAACACCATTAGATTTTCTTGCTTTTAGCCACAACTTGACAGTTGAACGCTTATCTAGTGGAGGTGGAATGAATTAACCACAGGGAAAAAAAGAAAAACTAGGTTTTCTTGTTCACTGTCGTAACTCAAGTATTAAACTGCTAAGAAATTCCACAGAAATTAACAATATATAATCTAACAGGTATAAAAGGCCAGCAAGAACCATAACCATGTAAAGTTATGTATAAAGAACTGAATAACATGGATGAAACATGTAAAAAGGAGAAACTGAATTTTGTAGCATAACTACATTAACTTATTGGCACTTCTCAACCATGGAAGAGGAGCTTCTGACGAATCTTAAAAATGAGACCTACTCTGGTCGACAAACTTAAAAATTCAAATCAAGAGCAAAAGAACAATAAGTGCTTGAGAAGACTCACGGTCTGGCCCACCAAGTTGAGCCACCGCATCAACAAAGCGTTCATGAAGTTCATGAGTCCAACGTAGTCGTTGCTTTGAAGCAAGAGTAGGATTGTTGCTGAGATCACATCCTCCACTGACAGGGTCCATTTCAAGAGCACCACAATCTAAATGCTGACCATGCACTAATGAGTTTTGACCAACCAAACTCGAACTCGGAACACCCTTTGGCTGAAACATTTGAATTCGTCTGTATGCAAACAACTTGAATTCAACCAGAAGCAGAAAAAAAATCAGAAGATTTATCATGAACAAACCATCTTCTATGACAATCAAAGAGAGCTAGAGAAAGATGAGATCGGATCTCAACACTTGGAACAAGTTAAACATCCTTACAAAAGACGCAATTAATCAGAATTATAGATATCTCAGCCAAAGCTGGCGTCAGAAGAAAGTTGCAGCAGTTACATATCTTCAAGCAACGTTTTAAAGAACCTTTCCTAATGACCAAACACTATAAACTTGATGCACGTGACATCAAGATACAACCAAATATAAAAGCTGATTCTTAATACTTAAACACAGATTGGACTTGGGACTAACAAGAACTAGGTGATGGTCAAAATGGTAACACGAAAAGACATTAGCAGCATAATTGAGTAGTAGCAGCAATACCAGTAAAAATAAAATTTAAGCTACTAAAAGTATCTAAGTCCACAAAAAAAATCTCATTAATTGCATTATGAGCCTAACCTCCCAACGCTTCAAATATCGGGCAACTAACGATTACACCCCAAGTAAACTACTTTATTATCATCACTAACAATCACGTGATACATAAAACAAAAATGAACTAAATATCACGCAAGTGACTCACAAGCCCGAATAACTTGCTGAAATTAGGGTTTGAGAAAACCAGAAACTGAAAAACGAAGAGGGCTCGAAACAGCAATAACGCGAAACCATATATCCCAAAAAAAAAAACAACTTAAAAGAAGCAACAAGTGGGACATGAAATTCGAACTAAACAAGCGAAAGCATAGAAAAAGTCAAATGATCACAAAGAAAAAGAGAAAACCCAGAAAACGAACAGGAATCTAAAGTACATACCAGCCAGAATTAGATCTATATCTACAGGTCGCAGTGTCCCCCGAGAATCTCGGGGTCTTCTTCCTTCCTTAACGTACTCTCCTTTTTCTTTGTCTACACTTCCACAATCAGTACCAAAATAACACGCGGAATTCAGAAAATTACAATCAAACGGGATTCTCAAATTACAGGTTCAAAGATGCTTTCGATTACTAAACAGGAAAATTTTAACAAGAAAAGAAAAGAACAAGTCTGTTTTACGTAAGAAACTTGGGGGAGAGAGAGACAAGTGTCAATGAGCAACGTTTGTTCTTTGTTGTTATAATTTGTTGAGCTGTTAATTTAACTGTTTTTTTAAGAAAGAAGACATGAAAACATATGTAAGAGACAAAGCGTCCAAATCAAAATGAGCTAGTGAGTAGTACAATCACAAATTTAAATTCAAAAATTATTTTTAACATAATTAGTAATATATTTAAAATAGACAACGAGGTCAACGTCAACGTATTCAGTACATAAAACTCTTCATTTTGCGAGAATTTGAAGAGCGTCGAAATATACGTACCTACGTAATAATCATAAAGAAACAACTTTACTAGTTATTCAAAGCAATCAATGTGGCAATGAGTTGAATGACTTAATTGATTTCAACTCTTCACTTGAGATTCTCTTTTGTAAGAGATTTTAAGTTCGAGTCATCAAAAAGAGAGAGAGAGAGAGAGAATTTTTCCTGTTGATAATCCTTTATCTCTTAGGCATGCTCTTTGATCGGATCAATTGCAGACGTATCGTTTCTAGCGGCAGTGTGAGAATTGGAACTACTAGAAAATCTGAGGCTAATGAAAACTTGATGTTAAGCAAGACTATTGATCAATCAACAGCTGAGCTGGGATACCTAATATATCCAAAAAAAGATATCGTTTTAATTTTAAAATTTTAAAATTTATAAATTAAAACGATAGTATTTTAGAAAATTATTCTAAAATAATGTTATTTTGAACTAAAAAATCATATTGTTTAGATTAAATATCAAACTAATTTCTAAATTTCTGAGTAATAACAACAACAACAATATTAAGTATAAATCTCACCAATATGTGAGATTTAGAGAAGTCTAATAATATACAACTTTACACGTAATTAGTAAAGAGATTGTTTCTAAATGACTAACATGAAAAGAAATAACTCTGATTAACAAATTGTGTTAAAAACATAAATAAAAATTTTGTAGCATAATAAAATAATTTTTATTGTTCTTATTTTCAATAATAGAAATACTTATGATTTTATTTTGAAATGTAATGATAATAAATTTAATAATATTAAATATTTTTTTAATTTTTTATCTCTCAAATCTATAATGAAATAATATATTTAGAGGGTTGTTTTTCATAAAAAGAAAAAGAAAATTGAGAGTACGAAGTAGACAACAGGCCATATAGCGGAATCTAGAAAGCAATATTCCGGGCGCACACGTTTTGCGTTCGTTGTCAATGAGACTATGATTGTAATGTGTTTGGACTTGAATGTTGCGGCTCCTTCGTTCTTGTTTATTTTTTATTCTCAAATTCCTTCTTTGTTTTTTGTCTTTTTAATTTTATTTATACTTTTTAGACTTTGATAATAATAAACAGAAAAGTCCATAAGCTTATACCAAAAAGTAAAAATTTTTAAAAATATTTTTTAAAATAACTGACTTTATATTTTTAACAATTTTTCAAAAATTACCCTAATATATAAGATTCCCTATTTTGCAAGAGTCGAAAAGTGTCATTAATTATATACAACCTTCGTTTTACATGTTTACAAAGATACTGATTCTGTGATTTAAATCACTGAATCCCGAAAAGGCTTTGTAAATGATTGTAATACCAAATTTTAGATATACCCCCACTCCATCTTCCATCAACAGATGAGGCCCATTGGGTACTTTACTACGGCTCGATGCTCATATTGTTTTTTTAAGATTCGAACTCACGACGTTAGGCAAACTCGAGTATTATTTGATGATTTTGATATTAGTGAGCTCTCCAAAAGACTTTGTGACAAAGGAGTGACTTTACAAATTGCTCAAAGAGTCGTCCTCTATAATAATACATAAATGATGATAATGAAATAAAAAGAGATTAAGATTTAAAAAATATTTAAAAAGTAATGGTTTAAATAATGGAAAAATGGATAATTATCTTTGAAAAGAGCCTATTTGGATTTGCAGGATAAGGAGTGGCTTGATCAGGAACACCATTGAGCGAAATCTTATATAGGATACAACTTTGCCCTCGGGGTATAGCTCAACTGGCAAAGGCTTGGGTGGTGTAGTGTCTACCATACTAGCGACCTGTAAGGTAGGAGTTTGAATTTTGGGGACAACCTTTAAAATTTGAGCCTCTTGTATGGTGAGATCAGTAGGTAAGCCCAAGTCCTTGATCAGTTGAGGCACGTCTCACGATTTACATCCTCCACCAATCCTGAAGGCACGGGGAGTGGGGGCTTTTAATGTTGGAGTTTAACAAATTTTTTTTTTTTTATATAGGATACAACTTGTAGTTATTCGTTAGTGAGTTAGTGTTGTCCAACTCCAACTCAGCCTACACACTATGTTTCATTCAAACACCTGTAATCTTAAAACAAGATTCTCTATATCTTCATCAATAATATAGATCACTTTTGTTCAACATTCTGTTAAATGTCAATTCTTGTCTTTAGGATTTATAGAATTTTATTGATATCACGGTTTAAATCACGAAAATAATCTCTTTATAAAACATAAAGAGAAGACTACATATAATTAATGACCCTCCTTCAATCTTCACAAAACAGAAAGCCTTGTATACTGATGCTTTTTTTTTTCAGTTTCTTAAAAATAAAATAAAATAAAATAAACAAAACAAAAATAATAACGCCTTAATAAAAAATCCGCTGATTTTGAAAAGTTTTTAAAAATAAAGTCTTATCCGTAATTAATAGAGAAGTTGTTTTTAATAAATTAATACAAAAAGGAGGTGGCGTATAATTGCTGACCTTCGCTTAACCCTCCCAAAGCGGGAAACTTGGAGCATTAGGGCAACCTTTTTTTTCCAGTTTCTTAAAAGTAAAATAAAATAAAACAAAACAAAAATAATATCTTTGTAAAAAATTTACTGATTTTGAGAAGCTTAAAAAAATGAAGTTTTATCCGTACTTAATAGAGAAGTTTTTTTAATAAATCAATAAGAAAAAATATAAAAAAGAAAGAAAATAATAGCACATACCTTCATAAATTAAAAAAAATATAAAAAGAAAAAAGAAAAATAAAAGTAAAACCAAAGATAGAAATAAGTAAAAAACATAAGTAATTAAAAATAGAAAATAGAAAGAATAAAATAAAATAACTAAAGAAATAATTACTAAAATAATCTCTAGTATTGATAGAAATGTATCCAATTTCTATCAGTACTAATACTAGAGATTAGTAGAAATTGTAATATAAAGTGATTAATAAAATTACAAGACTTAATTATAAAGCTGTCACCTTTTCACATTGATTCCTGCAGACAGTATTCAAGTGATCAGGACAATTCACAATTTTCAAGAGCCGGCTGTTTGCTGAATCGATTTTGAAGGTTTCTCCATCTCCAAAATCTCATAACTTGTCAGCTCTAGTTCAGTGTTAACAGATGCTATCTGTTAATATATACTTGTCTACTAATAATTACATTCAATAAATAGGAGTATTCATACAAGTATCCCAGGACAGACATGGCTACAATGGTTAGAGAATGTCATTAACCATTTATATATCTCAGAAGCCAGAAAAATGGAAGAACTAGGTAATCTCATCATGCCTGAAGATTACATACTAATTCTTCAGGATTAGTAGATATTATCTCCAGTCAACAGGGAAAATGCGAGTATTAGAGAATAATCAGCAGCTGAATATTTAATTGGTCATTAGCAATTTCATATTTACAATTTGGGAAAGGTCATTTCCCCACAGTTTATGTGAACCTTCTTTGACAGGCACAGGATTAGCAAAGATGACAAAGATTGCAACTCCTCGGGTAAACAGAATAATGACACATAATCAGCAAGAATTTAACTAAATGATATTCAACTCCATGTACCATTCCCAGTCATGCTATAGTGGCTCATGTGGGTCACATTTGCCTCTGAGGATCTCACATTTACTCCACCCCAAATTAATGATTGCAGTGGTAAGTCCAAATTCATTCTTTTCTTTCCTCCAGATGGAGATCCCTCCATAGTGAGTCCTCCAAGACTCTCTTGTGAGGTCAGGCAGCTTTCAGTGGAACAATCAGCTCCTTGGCGATGGAGACTTGGTGATACTTCTCCTGGGACATGCAGTTCATCACCGTCAGCTGTTTTTACTGTGTAAAACCCAAAAGGATCAATGGAAACACCTTTTGGTGCTTTGGCACCTGGCTCTTTCTGGCTGTCTGACTGAGTAATTGCGCTTCCGATAAATTGATCAGCAAGCATCTTACAGGCTCCCTCAAGCATGGTCAAATATCTTTGTTCTGCATCCTGACGAATCTTCAAGTGCTTCTCAGCCTATGTAGTACAGGTAGAAAGTCAACTAAGGGAAGTATGGAGCTGCTCACCGTAAAGGACAGTGGAAACCATGAACTACAGAGCTCAAAGAGGAATGGAGGAGTTGAGAATTTTTGAAGGAATTGTGATACTGACATGCAGATTGAAGCAGAATTGAACTTTGAGAAAGGCATCAGTTACCAGCTAAACCAGATTAAGCCTGTTAACTATGTAGTATACTTTAAGTAATCAAGTTTCCTTCCACATCACTCAATACTCAAGGTTGTCTTTTCTAAATGCAGTCCTTGTAAACATAAGGTAACAATTTCACAATAATGGAAAAGAAAATGTACCTCGACTTGCAAGTGCAATTTACTTTGAACTTCCATTTGTGCTCTTAGTGCCTCTTTGACTTCATAACCCCTAAGATATAAATAAATATACTAAAGGTTTTGTTAAGGATGAGCATTTACCAAGTACCACTGACTTCTTGAGTGAAGAAGATGGTCTTACTCATTTGTATCAGAACTTGTCATCTTTGGCGAAGAGATACTAGCTCCAGGACTTCCTAAAATGTAGGAGTCAGACAATCGTTCCATAAAAGTGCAAAAAGAAGTTGGTTTAGAGTTTGCAATCTTTACTGTTGAAATGACCGTATATAAAGGTTTTATTAAGATAAAGACAATTGCTAACATCTGCTACTTTACTCATTATTCTTTCAACCGAACCTTTTAATGCTTGTTATTTTCAGGACTTTCATCATTATGAGTGAAAGAGGAACTTCAAATGAAAAATTAAGCAACAAATCACCAGTACCAACATGATTGATAACATGAACGACACGATAATACAATAATCCATCACAGAGCAGAACAAATGAGAGTAATAACAGTACTTACCATCTTTGGGTGCCTCATCCACGTCCTTTTCTGATTGCTTACCCAATCTATATTTCTGTAAAATAAAAGAAACCACTTTCATTCCAAATTCAGTCGGCTAAATTCATTCATCAGAAACAGTGCTGAATAACAACACAAAACCTGGAGGTGACTCTTCAAATGGAAGAGTGTTAGTCCTTTCACATTCATTGTCCGCAGTATGGCCTTTGGTGTAGCTTCTGCAATTGTATATTAATTCTTATTTAGAGCACCATTCGCATGACCAGATAAAGTACGGATTAGTAAAAATACTTCTGGCAGTTATGAAACTAAGCTACAGTTACATTTCAAGACTGCAAAGGCCAACAAAGAAGCAATTTAAAGCTTTCTCGAAGCTCATAGATAAGCCAACCATCCAAGCTAAGATGAAATATGTTTTCCAGTGATGATACTTATTGGAGTAGAACAACACCGATACCTTGAGCTAAGAAAAATACTATTCTAATACATCTCTAAACAATTCCAGCTAGTGCAGATAATTTCCTTAACAGATACAACAAATGTTCAATAGCTGTATATATTGAATGTAATGGAAAGGTATATATTTAAGTTTGTCAATCAAGTAAATGTTCTACCAGGAAGATTAAATGCATAAAAGCTTCAAAATTTATGTCTCCTCAACGGAATCAGTGGTATGACATACATACAGAAGGCTTAGGAATAGTTCCTTTCAAGGAGCAGTTATATTTTTTCTGGTAATTAGCTTTTGTTATCTACAAAAGATTTATGGCCTCTAATCTCATCAACCATTAGGAAATAAGAAATCAGTTTGGAGCTTAATCATCAAAACACTAAGTGCAAAGAAACTATAATAGAAAAGAAAGCTGAGCACATAGAGACTATAATAGAAAACAAAAGAGATATTGTCAGCCTTTCTCACTTCATCCAACAAAATTGCCTTCACTGTCAAACAAAATTGTAGTCAACGCCATTTCAGAGCACTTTATAACGAAAAAATGTCACAAAACGAAGCCACAGACATCTGCTCCACAACAGCTTAACAACATAATGGATTCTTCCAAATAAATTGTCACTACCAGGAGTACATGAAAATAAAACCATCCTACTCTCTATCCACAGGTTACTAGTGTTCATTAGCTCCACGAGGGACAAAATTATATCTTTCTTCAATATATTTAACATAGGACAGGAACCCGTTTAATCTAGCTTTCAGGGAATCTAGCAACAATGAAGCTGCCATGAGAAGAACAATTCAACTAAAATTAAAAGAAGAAGAAATGTTGAGAGTAAACGAGCAGGTAGGGAAGTAAAAGAAAGAAGGAACAGACTATTAGGACCGCCGAGTTCAGTGACAGCATCGACGAAGCGGTCATGTAGATCTGCAGTCCAACGTAGTCGAGGCTTGGGATCTGAAGTCAACACAAGGCATCTCTCTCCACCACTGCGTTGACTATGACCCATAAGATGATTTTGAGTTTGGATTGGAATATGAAGATGTTCTTCATAACTCACCAACCCGCCACTACCAATTGCACTACCATGGAGTGGTTGGATCGTCCTCTGAAACATGTTTCTTTCTCTTTCCTTCTCTCCTCTGTTTTTGACTTTCACAGCACAACCAGCACACCACCGCCCCACGAAACAATGTCGTCGGAGTAGGAGGTTCCTAAGGAAACCTCGAATGAGTCGAATCCAAAAGTCTCAATTTTTTGGAGAAAAGTAAAGAAAAAGTTACCAACTTTTCCTGCACACTTGCTCCATGAAATGAAAAGACGTTAAACACTGATACTGTAGAAATGAGACATTCGTTTGCATATTGTAGTTGTACTATGTTTTGTTTACTGTTTGTTCTTTCACTTTAAAAACGTAAAACAATTACAATAAATAATAATTGATTATATTAATTAACAAATTATTTTCAATATTTTATAATTTAAAATAATTCAAAATTAAATACTTTTAAATTAAAAA
>JANZXP010000194.1:4383777-4408917 GCA_027576715.1 Erythroxylum flavicans
GGGTGCAATTATGCATAATTGGAGAATAATGTTGGCTGAAATGGTAACCTTATTTAATTGATTAAACTGTATCAATATAGGTCGAATTAGGTAAAATGGTTTTCATAAAAGTTGTAGGTCTTGATCTTAGCTTTCCAACGACATATAGCTTGTAATTTTTGGATCTCTGTATTGAAAGATATGTTGCTTAGACGTAAGGGTGTCTGACTGAAAAAAGTCGCGATCGTGAGATGGTGCAATCGCGATAAATCCGAATTTCCAGCCATCGCAACCGCGGCCAAGTCGCTATCGCGATAGAGCCAGGAATTCGTGATCGCGACGAAGTCGAAATCGCGAAATTCCTCAAAATTCTCGCGCCTGCGACGAACTTGCGATCGCTAGATTGCCCGTCCCCCCAACAGTCGCGATCGCAACACAGTGCGATCGCGACATCCTTCTTCATTGACCCTCTCACACCCACCCGTAACATGTTATGGATTTTTTTTAAATCACCCAAATCAAATTATTAATTGTTTATTTTTGCTATGGAATAATTTAAAATAAATTGTGCGGTAATATTTTTACCTTTCCTATGAATTTTCTTTAATTAAAAATCGTTATTATCTATTTCTTTTAATTTGATTTCATTTATTAAAATGTGTATTAATTACTTTAATTAAATTATTTGTTTTTGAATAATTTACTTTTATGTCTATAATTATTCTACGATCCCACCACATATTTTTATAAATTATTTTATTTTATTGCAATGCTTCCACTATATATATTATTAATAAATTCAAATAAATTCCAACGGTGACACGTAATCGCCATAAAATCCGTACGGGGACCAGGGCCAACAAGACAAGCATTTAAACAAACATACAAACAAATAATTTCAGCTAATCATCATAAAACTATAAACATGTTACCCACCTATTTACTTGATATTTCCAAGATCAAGTTTGTTTTTAGTCTTGGTTTCCTAAGAACAAATATATTTTTATTTGATCATCATATAAGAATAAAGCTTTAATAAGCTTAAATATCCATGAATATACTTAAACTTAATTTATTCTTGATTTATCTAACTAGAAGAACTAGGATCTAGTTAAGGTTTTTAAAAATCTAAGGAGAAGAATTTCGGTTCTCTGCTTTTCTTTTCATTTTTAGCACATAATATATCTTCTCTACTTCCTTCTTCTACTAAAGCAAGAGGAAAAGATATGAAATACCTAAATTATTTTCAGGTCAACCCTTTTCTTTCTTCTTCTTTCCCCTTGCTCTTTCCTTCTTCTTTCTTCTTACTTCGGTTTTCACCTTGTCTCCTTCTAGTTTCTTCTATAACTTTCTCTCTTTTTCTTTCTTAACACTCATGACTCTCTTCTAGTTTCTTGTCTTATTAGTTTAAGACAAAATTTTTAACCTTCCTATATTCCCTTTCTTATTCAATCTAATTCCTCTTAACTCATTATCTTAATTCTAACTCTTCCTTTTGATCTATACTACCACACGAAAATAATAAAAGGCCAAATTAAACTCAATAAATTTTCTAATTCATGAATTCTACTTATATTCATGCTTGCTAATTTAGTAAAAAAATAAATTTTAAGGAAATTTGGGATCCAATATAAAACAAGTAGAATCTTCAAAAATAAGTGAATAACCATCCCTTATAAATTGGTCCTCATTTAGCAAATTCAAATTCAAGGTGTGATTGTTTAGTGATTATGAAAAAAGGGGAATGGGTATGGAATGAAAGATTGAGTTTGGTAAGAGAATATGATTATAGAGTTATTATTTTGATTACCTACTTTTGGGTAATACCCCATTCCTCTCCTAATCTAAAGGAATGGGTATCATTGTTCTAGAGGAATGACATTATAATTAATTAAAATATAGTTAATTAATTAATTTTAATTAAATAATTAACTACAATATAATTAATTAAAATATAATTATTCATTAATTAAACATTGTAATTGATTAATTAATTAAAATATAATTATTCATTAATTAAATATTGTAATTAATTAATTAAAATATAACTATTCATTAATTAAAATATTGTAATTAATTAATTAATTACAATATAATTAATTAAAATATTATTATTATTTATTTAATTACATTATATTTAATCAAAATATTATTATTAATTAAAATATAACTATTCATTAATTAAAATATTATTATTAATTAATTAATTGCAATATAATTAATTAAAATATAATTCATTCATTAATTAAAATATTGTAATTAATTAAAATATAATTCATTTATTAATTAAAATATAATTCATTTTGTAATTAATTAATTACAATATTTTGTACAAACCAACTACTATCAATGGTAATGATAATCATTTCTTCCTCTTAACCAACCATCATAATTATAATGATTATATCCATTCTCATTCCTCCCTATATTCATTCTCATTTTCATTTCCATTACCTTCTATGAACCAAGCACCCCCTAACTCTTTTAACCTGCTACTGTTATATTCTCTTCTTTACGTAGATAATGGAGATTTTGCTGTAGCGTGGAGGTATTATATCTAATTTGCTTGCACATTGACAAGAAGTGCTGCATCGATTGGGCCTTTTCTAATAATAATACATGCCTGTGTTTGTGGTTGATAATTGTAGAAAAGAACTTACAATGAGATCCCATGCATTTGTGCTGTAATCTACAACCAAGTCCCCTCATATGTAGGAAACTTTTATGCATCTTTTGCATATTTGACAGATTCATTCTCCTTGCATGTCCAGGAGAGCTACATGTCAAAGGTAGAGGAATATGTGAGAATCAAACAAAGGCAGGATGAAGACAGGGCTTGTGCTAGGTTGCATTCACTGAGGTCTGTATTTGTTGTAACATTTGCATTTGCATATTTGGTTCATCTTATTTGACTTGTGCTTATTATCACTTCTTATTTTGTTCACATGGTAGTTGCAAGATCAAGAAAGACAGCAATTCATCATCGGAAAAATTTGAAATGCTAAAATCTCTTAGGTTGACAAATTCTAGTATACAGGTTCTCTCTAGACTTGTCTGATTATTTTTCTCTGTTCTTCACAATTGTGAGAACTGCTTGGATATCCGTTGATTATCATGTTCAATGTACAGCAAACAAAGTTCTCAGATGCCCAAGATTTTATTGCCATCCAAAATCCAGAGGCTGTTCTTTGTGTTGAAGTTTACCATAATGTCCGGAAATATGTAAAGGTATAGCTTGCCTTTCCTTGTCATTATTCAGAATTGCAACAAAGTATCTTTGCCTCCAATTATCTATGCTGACATTTAGTTAATATTGTCCGACTTTCTTTCTTTTGTCTTGAACTATGTTTGTACTAATCTTTGGTACAAACTTTTTCTTCATAGTGATCCAGCTGTTTTTATGACTAATTTTTCTTCTTTTCTAGTTTTGATCAGTGGAGCAGAATCTAAGTTTGTTTTCAGATGACTATATTTAATATGTAGCATTTATCCCAACCAAGGACACTGCATACGGTTTGATTGTTAATGAAGTGCTAAATATTGTAACAGACTATAAAGCCAACTATTATTTTTTAAATTAGGTCAAGATGTGGTCAGATAGAAGAACTAAAGGAAAACTGTTATTATCTATTTAAAAGATCATTAAGATTTAGTTTTCATTACAAGAACATATTATTATTTTAGTCCAGTATGTGAATATTTTATATATCCTATAATAAAATATTTTAGTTATTGTTTAGGAAGATTATATTACTAGCACTATGCTGCCCTACTGTTATTAATAGCTGCTCTAAATTTAAACGAATAAAAGAACTCAGTAGTCTCATGGTTTTTATGTTAAAAATCATCTTGAAGATTTCTGAAAAATGGAATGTTGACATGTTTAGGGTTGGAACTTGGGGAATGGATAACCACAAAAACACAAATTCCAAATCCCATGGGTTGCTCCATTCTGCTATACAGTTTTGGAATTTGTTGAGGTGAATTATCACTCTTTGAGACTCCATACTGCATTTTCAGGAGTTTCAGCCCATTGATCTTGAACCAAACTTCCAAGTTCAGTTTTTGTTAATCGATAGCTAGGTGGTAGTTAACAATTTTGTATTTGATTCTGACAAATCATTGACTTTTGATTGTAATCGAATGATATAATCCAACTGTATCCCAGGAGAAAGTCTCCCTATGTACTGGGGATGTTTTTTTTCAGGAATTAATTGGTTTTTCGATGTTTTCATTACCCCCACTTATGTTACTCCTTTCTCTTTCTATGTGCGTAATTCTACACATCTTATTTTGTCATGTCATCATACATTGTAGACTCAGGAGTTCTTGGTCCTAGGACGACAAACTTTGACTGAAATGAGGGACAAGATCTATTGCTCGACAGACCAGGTGATGCAAAAGGCTGGACAGCATGATTCTTCGGGATATTTCCTTATTGAAGTAAGTGTTTTGTGTCTGCTTTTATACTATTATTGGAATTGTTTACCTATTTAAAAAGTTTGCTGCTTTCGCGTAGGATGTATTTTACAATGATTTGAGGGATCCAGCTGCTATAGATTATAGTGAACCAATATTTGATTGGCTCAGAAATTCTAAAGATGACGCACTAAAAAAATGGGATCGGATTGTGAAGGGGGAGTTGCAGAAGAAACAAAAGGCTGTTTTAGGGGATGTCTCAACTCCAGATCTACCTCAGTTCAGACGTATTGCCATGCAGAAAGTACGGTTTTGTGATTTGAGATTCCGACTTGGAGCTGGATATCTCTATTGTCATCAGGTATAATTTTAGGTGTTTATGTTTCTGTTTTGAGAATTATGGCTAACCTTAAATTCAGTATTACAGGATTTGATTTATAGTTGTTCATCCATGTAACTGTGTTTTCTTTTACTCATGGTTCCCTAGCTTCTTTAGCTTGAACATACTGGTTAATGTGATGATTTTTCTCAACTTATACATATTTGTCACTGGCATGTGGCAGAATCTGTTCTTGTGGCCATTCTCTTGGCATATTTTTTCTTGTATAATAACTTGGAAGATTACTTGGTCCAGGGTGACTGCAAGCATACAATTGTCATCAGGGACATGAGGTTGATTCATCCTGAAGATGTTCAGAATCGGGCAGCTTATCCAATATTCATTTTCCAACTAAAATGCCGAGTCAGGAAATGCGATGTTTGCAACATGTTCAGGGCTACAAAGATGACGGTTGATGACAAGTGGTGCCCAGAAAATCCTTGCTATTTCTGTGATGACTGTTATTTCCTTCTTCACCATGCAGCAGATGGCTCTCTACTGTACAGTGACTTCTTGGTTTATGACTATGTGCACGACTAACTGCTTTTGTGTTAGGCCTATAAATCATGGTAACAGAAGTGATATGTCACATTTCTCAACGATGATGGTTATAAAATATGAAGAAATTACTATGGGAATTGGCAGTCTCTTTAGCAACTAATTTACTTGCTTGGGCGTATTTTCTGTAATGGGGAGCTAGGTGCCCAAGTATCTGGATTTGGATTAAATTAGCGATTGATTATTGACTTCTTTTGTTTTTCCTAATTTCGTGTCCTTCCTATTACAAGCACTTGACGTGCAGTATGTAAATTCTAATGCATGCTTGAATTAATTATGATTTTACACATTTAGATGCAATTCCAAGATCAAGTTATCCTGTTTAGACAAAAATTATCCCCGTAATTACAGCACAGCCGCTTGATCAGACTATTGAAGAACTCGCAGAATGACTGGAATCCCTGTAATGGTTGAGACGAGTATATACTGCTAGAGAACTTTTAGTCTATTTTACTGGAGCCTATAACCATGCAAATGTTTTGCCCATCTTCTGGCCATGTAAGGATCGTGGTAGTCCCAATTTTCAACACTGCTGGTTCTCCCACCTACTGTGCTTCCTTCCCTCTCTGATGCAGCATGTTCTCTTCCAGTGTCAAGTGCTTCTCTTTTATCTGCTAAACTCACCACAGCTTCTCCTGTTCTGGTAAACTCATCAACCCCACCCTCTACATAGCTGTAAGCTACATTAACATGTTGACACTCACTCAAATCTAATATTATTCTTCTTTCCTCATTGCCTCTCAGCTCTCCAAGCGTTACTATCGTGCTTTCCCCTCCAATTTTCAACTGGACATCTCTGATCATACCTTTGAGCAATCTTGCGAGAAAGTCTTCGAATTCACGGATGACAAACCCATGAGAAGTGCTGAAACCAAACCCCACGTGAAATCGATGAATTGGGATGGGAACTTGGATGTTCAGAGCATGATATGATCTTGTTGGACTATCAGAAAGATGCAGGATGCAGGAGTGTGGATTCTTGTGTGCACGATCGTCAAGTATCTTTATTCCTTTCTTGAGGCCTTCAATTGGATCTGCTTGACCCATGTAGAAGAGGCGATCGATGACTTGCAATGCATTACGCTTACCGCAGGAAGTCATGCGCCGCAGGGGGAAGACACGGGCTGCAACAGAAGAGTAAGTCACAATAGCCAGACGATCAATAGGTCGAAGGGAGAATACTACCAATGCCAGGGATTGTTTGAGAAGCCTAAGGTGCGGTCCGTTGGGGCTAGCCACCAGAACCAAATCTGTTGCTTCTTGATGTGCCAACTTTACCGAGAGGTAAGCAGCAACTCTCCTATTCAAGGGGCTTGTGTAAGGACTTGGTGAGGGTAGAAAAAATGAGGAGCTGCCTGTCAAGTAGGAGTGATGATGCTGGTGGTAGAGTGAACTGCGAGCAGTGGGTTGTGTGCAGGGATGAGGGTGTGGTGTTGGTGGGACGTGCAATAGAGAGAATTCCAGGCGTGCTTGATTAGGGATGTGATCAGGTTCTGTAGGGTCATCATCATCGTAACGAGCAGAGCGCAGGAAAGAACGTCTGTGGACTCTGAAAGAAGCTATGGAATCGTCGAGAATTTGGAAAATGGGGTCAGCTTGGTTGCAGAAATGGGAGCAAGGAGGGTGTAGGTTGCGAGGAAGTTGGGTCCAATGGGCACGGCAGATGGGGCAGGTCACACTCCCATGGCGGACGTTTGATGAGATACAGGCGAAGTGGAATGCATGTGAGCACTGGGCTGTGAATATAGCCTGTCCTGGACTATTGCCCGAGCCATAGCTTAGAGTCTCCAGACATATTGCACACAAGTTCTGCGACAACACATGACCGAAAGTTAAGCCACCAATAATACCATCTAAACTATACACCATCACTTCCCCAACAAGCTCCGCTCTCTCTATAACTATAGATGACTCCATTTGTAGAAGTCAACTTGCGTATTACTACATTGCCGGTAAAAGTGGAGCATTTATCCGAAGTCATAGGATTGACAAAGAGGATATGGAAATTTCCTCGGATCTTAAAATCTGTAATCCTTTACTTTTTGGATTTTAAGAAATTTAAAATCATAAGAACACTTCTTTCTTCAAAGATGATGTCATAATTGTCATAAAGTAATAATTTTTATTTTAATCTCAGATGGCACCAGTAAGGAAGTAAAATAAGAAATTTTATTGTAAAGACACCAAGTTAAGGTCATAAATCAGAAACATGTTAGTTGAATACGGTGAGGGGGGGCACAATAATAATTGAGAGAAGGGAAATAGTGACAGGAAATCATGTGAACACACAATACATGGTGGGTAGATGGGACCTCACAAGGTTTAGGAGATGCATCAACTTCAGTTTTTGAAACTTGAATTGAATCAATGAAAAGATGAACAAATCAGAAAATGAAAAAGGATAAATGTGGATATGTGACTGCAAAAGCGAAAACAACATAGGAGTTGTCAAACATTGGATTCCAAAAGTGAATGTAACAACTGTTGGTTGCTTCACATACTGGACAGAAATGGGTTTAGCTCAAACCATTTTTCCTACCTTGGAAGTCAAGTTGTGGTCATTGTTAGCAAGAATGGATTCTTCTTCCTCGACAATGTGTCTGTCTGAGATATTCTTTGCCATTGTGGGAGACATTGCTGTAGAGCTCGAGATCTGTAAATTCACTGATAGCCATTAGCTATTTCCTTCTTTATGTCAACTTCCATAGAGGAATGATTTATTTGGAAATGCAACACATAACTTCATCGTAATCCAATGCTCTAACACATTTTGAGAGAAAACAGAACATGAAGTTGGAAAATTTTAGAAAGAAGCAACCAACAAAGCACAAAGCTGGAGTCTTTTAGTAAGAGGAAGAGATAGAAACACACAGTGATATAGAGAGAGAGAGAGAGAGAGAGAGAGAGTAGCAGAGAGGTTTGTGCTTCCCAAATAATTTGACAATTCTGCTAGTTTCAAAGGTTCATCAGGAATGAATGCAGCTTGACTTTGAAGATAAAAGGAAAAATAACTTCTTTTTGGATTGTCCAGAGCAGAAAAACACTGTAAGAACAACCGGAAAACTCTTGCAACCATACGAAATTAACTCCTCCATCATTCTTTAATTGCATCAGCATCATAAAAGGAAGAAGAAGGTAAATGGGGTTCACTTACATTTAAACTTGAAACTGGATCTACAAGAGCAGGTGGCTTTCTTGAGGAGAAGGAGCCACATGCAACCACAACCATTTTCTTGGCTGCCCTTTTCAGCTTGGAGGATGCTCCTCCAACCCCCATATCTTCTTCTTCTTCTTCAAAGTGCAAATCGTATGCTATTGTTTTGCAGCCACTAAACTATAATTCTAATATTAATAAAGCAGTGTGGAGTGGAGTGGCCTATAAAGCAGATAAAGCGCGGACAAAAGCCCCTGCCAAGTTCTGCAACTCCATCAGACCCTGTTGGTTCTTTGCCTATTTGCTTTTTCTATTGTTTTCTAACACACGCTCTCATATGTTTACCATCCCTTTCAAAGTTTCAATTTTCACCTTGACCACAACCACTAATATTCCTATATTTATATGCCAAATCTAACTGTGGTTTCGTACTAATTAATACTCTACTTTATCATTAAAAGTTAAATGTTCTTCATCTACCTTTTCTGTTTTTACTCCTGCTTTCTCTTCTTAATTTTCTTTGCTTCTTTTTACAATACCCTGATTCTTTTTCCTGTTCTCTGCTTGCTTTGTGACGGATATTAATACTATAAAGAAGTCTCTCAAGTCTCAACTATGGAGGGAGCTCTGTTTGTTCTGGTGTCACGTACATATGGACTCTCCTGGTTCCATTACTAGATATCTATATCTATATTATATACATTACTTTATTGTGACTAGAGAAGCTAGTGATCAGATGCTAAAACCGTAATCATTGTGAAGGTTATGTCCACGCCATTGAAAACCCGCATGTCCTTTTCTGCAAATGAAGATAATTCCATGCTCACAGAGTTAGAAAGTGTCAGATACCAATCTTAAATTGATTGGAGTGACACTAAAACAGCTTTAGAACCACACCCACTTCATGGTTATATTCAGAAGAAAAAGAGAAAAAACAGAGGTTATTGAGTGGAGGAGAGCTAATTCCAAGCAAATGTAATTAATGCTATAAATGGATTGGCGGACCAGGGAAGAAGAACAACAAAAACTAAGGTGGCATTTTCAGGGTTGGGACCAGTTTCGCACACCCACCTGACCAATATGTTTTGCAGTGCAAGGTCATTGTGCTTGTTCAGCACAGGTCTCCATTATATATGGTCTCTTTCCGCTCTTTAATGCACAGTAAAGATATAATACAGTTTAATTTATTTGTAATTTTTTAAAAAAAATTATAATATTTTATCAAAATTATGATAAAATCAAAATATTTTATAATTTGAAATATGTCACATATATGTTTGACAAAAAATTGAGAAAGAGAGAAGAAATATGAGATGTGTGTAAAAGGTCAAATCTTAGTACACAAGGCTCCTCACTTTACGAGTATCAGGAGAAGCTTATCAATTGAACACAATTTTTTCTTTGTATTTTACAAAAAGGTTGTTTCCGTGACTCGAATTCGTGAATACCAGTGCAGTACTTCCATAATCTTTATTATGCCGAGTACAAAACTATCTGGAAAATTTCTGGCAATAACTAATTGAGTAATGAAGTGATGAATATGGCATGAATGGTTCTTCTTTTAAAGAGGTCTGTATCATCAAAAAAAAGAGCAATCCTAAAGTTAACAAAATGTGTTTGCTTCAACAAGAAATGGGAATTTGGGACCACTTTCATATCATTATTCATTAGAGAGCACAAAGTGTATTCAAGACCGTTAGATTTGAAATTCAAGTTTCTCATCAAGATCAATCATAGCCTTGGCCTGTTGCCCTTTGGCTTTAATGGTTTCTTCTTCCATCCACTGCGTTCCAATTGACTGGTAATCACAAGCCACAAACTCCTCTCGATCTCATTGGTCACATTTAGTATATTAACACTTAACTATATGTAATTGACCTCCTAACCAACTACTTAGTTATGATAATCTGTTTATTTTTCAATCTTCCATGACAATATTGTGTGGAATGCTTTGGACCAATCCTAAGTCATTTTGTGTAAAGTTGGTCATCCATTCATATATCATAAAGATTAGTAGTTAGGAAAAGGTGTTTATGAATAGATAATCAATGTTTTAGACAATGTATTTAGTACATTACTCGTCCAAAGGTTTGGCTAGGTTGAAGTTGGGATGGATAGTACAATTATAGGAGATTCATTTCGTTGAGGCAATTAATTCTTGACCACCAATCTAAATCTATATAAAAATCTTCTGCTTTATCCAAACTTTTTGTGATGCTCATTAAGAAACTATTAAAAGTTAGTTGTGATATTAGGTTCTTTAAACCAATAATTAAAAAATTCAACTGGTTCGGCTGATTTAACTATAAAAATCTTGAATCTTCTAATTATTCGATTCAATTTTTAACTTTCTAGTTCAATTTATTTTTATAACTCTCAATATTAAAAATTAATCAGCTTATTAATTAGTCGGTTTATTTTGGTAAATTAATAAGTTCTTATAAATCAAAATAAACTAATTAATTTTTTGTTTAATAATCTCTTTTTTACAATCAAACTTTAAATTATTTTATAGATAAAGACAATTTATCAGTTAAACTTTTTAAACTTTAAACCTCTTATCTTATTTGTTTAATATTTGATTAAACTACAATAAAGTAGCGAAGACATTGCAAGGACCAAAGGACAAGAATCAAATTATATGACTTTATTTAGTTTAGATTTTTCTGTTGGGATTTGATATTAAAAAATCTACAAGCAAATGGTTAAATTGTGTAGGTTGATTTGTGTTCCCATTTCCCACAAGCAAAGTTTCAATTTTTAGGATTCAGAAGATAACAAGGAGCAGAAAACAAATTGGTGCAGGTTGGAAAAGGACAGATGAACTAAAGGATACTATTGTCATTATCGAGATCTCTCTTTAGCAGCTGACATATGGGAAATGCTTTAAGTGATCTCTCTTCTTCATCAAAAGAAAGGTTAAACAGTGACCTCACTACCTTCCATGCCTACAACACAAAAAAGAAATGTTTGGTTTACTTGCATGAGATCATACATTTGACCTAGTCAAACCATCTTGATCATGAGTTCCACAGTGACCAAAAACGTTTCATGCCCACAATCTTTATTTGAATCATTTGCTTTTTTTCAGCTATCTTTGTTCCTGGTTTTCATGTGATCAACTATTTCTGCTTGTTTTTAATTTGCTTTTGCTTTGGCATCTTATAGAAGCTTTGGCATCTTATAGAACTGAAAGCTTTACGAGTCCGTATCTCATCCCCAGCATCTTCCTTAAAATGTGTTTTTATGTCCTTAATGGAACCAAGAACAGTCTTCGAAATCTTTAATGCTAAACTGTATGCCATGGGAAATGGAAACCTGGGAAATTTTATTCCTGGTCACCATGTTCCAAAATAGTTGGCTCTCATAACTATACGCAACAAAGATGACTGCCTAAAAGTTGCCACCAAATTGTAGAAGAAATAACAAGTTCGGCAGGATCTTGGAATCTTGTAATGACCTATCTCATTTTAGATTTCCTAAGTTTTAACTGAGTAACTTTTGACAGACAAACTATATTTTTGAGGACGCCGTTGTCAAGATATATTAGTTTTCTTGCTTATTATAACTTCAAAGATAATCATTTTTGCTATGAAGATGGTGTTTAAGGGTTCAGTTCCATTTGAAGGTTTCAAAACTTAAGATTCGACTTTTCATATGATGGAATAGGTTACAATGTATAGTTTATTTATTGCTTTCTGATGTGAAGTTAAAAGAGGGAACAAAATAAAAAAGGGCAGTCTGAAGATGTAATTTGCTGGGCCTGCTTGATCTAGAGTGTCAAGAAGGCAGCAACATCAATCTCCAGCTTCAAGTGGTTAAATATAAATAAACTCAAACTACTTGAATGATGGGTCCCTGACCTTTCCTGACTCGACCCTCACGCGCAAGCATGATAAAGACTAACCACCAATGTGATGACATCTTGTTATTTACTGCCCTCACAGCTTACACGTACGTGCAAAGACTTAAATTCATGAATGATGATTGTATCAGTGGCTTTGGCAAGCTGGTAAAAAAGGAGCCAAATTAAAATACCTTAGGGCATTTTGACGGTGAATTTTCTATTGCAAGCCCAATGCTTTCTCTCTCTCATGCATGTACTCCTCCTTATTTTGGACCCGTCACATTTTTCAATATAATATCAGAGTCCAACAGCTTTGTTTCGGCCCATGAGATCCAAGACTTGAAAGCTCAAAAAAATGAAGAAGGCTCAGTGAGAAAGACCCAGGCATAAGATAATGGACCTGAAGCCAAAAAATTTGAAGAAGATAATGGACCTGTGGCCCAAGACCTGAAGCCCAATGAAGAAGGCTCAGTGAAGAAGACCCAGGCAGGCGAGAAGAAAAAAAGATGGCCTTGTGGCCTCTGAAGTTCAACAAAAGTACAAGCTTAAGAAAGACATTGTAGCCTCTGAGACTCCAAGTGAACACAAGCCCAGGCAAAAAGTAAAAAAAATACCCAAAAAAAAGAAGAAAAAAAAAAGAAAAAGGAAAAAAAGAAAAGAAGAAAAAAATAAAAAAATTGAAGGCAAGTCACAACTGGGCAGGCCAATTGGACTTGAGGGGAAGTGTTGGAATATTGAAGTGGGAATGCCCACATTGAAAAAAAGAAGAAGAAGAGAAGCACTTATAAGCTAAAAAGGAGCCAAATCAAAATGCCAAAAAAGAAGAAGAAGAGAAGCACTTATAAGCTAAAACGGAGCCAAATCAAAATGCCTTAGGGCATTTTGGTGGTCTCTCTGTCTCCCTCACATGCACTCCCTTCTCCTTATATCGGGCCCGTCACATTTTCCAACAAAAATAACCAATGTATGAGCATAAACATAATCTACTCTCATCAGCACTAGAAGAGTCTGATTTTTCCTAATAACATTGTTAACTACATGGTTACTAGTAGGAGTTCGATCATAGCCAGCAAAAACAGTGATTTCCTCTGGAACAAACGCAACCTTTGACAACAAAACCAATGTGAGCGAGTCCCAAGAACATGTCAAGACATATACCACAGTTTTGTCTGGCACCTGATGGAAGTCTGAGTAGCCTTATTGATTTCTCCTTTGCTAAATGACATAGAAACTGAACTTGTTTGAAGAAAACATTTTCTTGGAATCCTTTTTGATCAGTAAATTTGATGTTCTATGTATCATTTATTCCAGCCTCAACGTTGCAATTAATTGTTGTTGAATTAGCATTCACACCTCTCTCTGCAATTTCATGTAAGTCTTTCAACGTTGATAAGATAAATTGCTATGGAGATAGTCAGCGAGCATTGGTGTACTCAGGTACGTTAGAAACGTAGTAGACTCACAATTCTAAATCAAACAACAGTATATTGATAATATATCGACATTACACTCTATATGAGCTTTAACTCTCTCTCTCTCTATTTTTTCCTCTGTTTTTTCTCATTTATACATTATAAATATAAGGGTCTTTTTATA
The DNA here is from genome assembly GCA_027576715.1 of Erythroxylum flavicans. NCBI lineage: Eukaryota > Viridiplantae > Streptophyta > Magnoliopsida > Malpighiales > Erythroxylaceae > Erythroxylum > Erythroxylum flavicans. The sequence goes on from JANZXP010000194.1 coordinate 4,397,710, forward strand.
GGCATGAAAGTCGGTTTACCCACCAACTTTTACAGCTAACAATCAACTACAAAATAGCTACAATAAGGAAACATTGACATCTAACACACAACTAAGAATACGATTCATTTTGTCATGTCTTTTCTCTAAAAGAACCAAGAATGTCCATCGGGTTTGACTTCTAACACTCCCCTTTAAACCCGACTTTGCATGCCAAGCTTTTATTTGAGTTTGTAAAATACACCAGTCTTTATGTAAAAGTATCCACAAGTTGATCTTCAATTATGCAATGAATGAGTTCTACAGTTTTGTCTTTCACTTGCTCTCGGATAAAATGATTTTTCGTGTCTATATGTTTGCTTCGGCTATATGTCACTAGATTTTTTTGCAATTGATATAGCAAATTTGTTGTCAATGTATATTGTAATAGGATCTTCTTGTGTGTGATATACCTCACTCAAAATATTCTTCAACCATATTGCTTGACATGTACATGTTGATGAAGTAATATACTCAGCTTCACATGTTGAGAGAGCAACTATTTGTTGCTTTTTTTAATCCAATATGAAATGCATATCTAGAGGTTCTCTTTCGGTCATCTAAGTCTCCACCATAATCACTATTTGAATAACCGATCAACTTTAAATCTTGAGAATGTGTATAAAATAGAACATGATTTATTGTACCTTTAACATATCTTAAAATTCCTTTTGCTGCAACGAAGTGATCTTGCTTTGACTTCTCTATATATCTACTGACCAATCTAACTACGTACATAATATCTGGACATGTGAAAGTCAAGTATCTCAAACTTCCAACTAGACTTTTGAACAGTGTCGAGTTTACTGACTCTCTATTTGAATTTATTCTCAATTTTATGCTTATTTCTGTAGGCATAGCCATTGGCTTGCAATCCTTCATTCTAAACTTGATCAAGATTTATTCAACATATTTCTTCTACGATATAAATATTCTGTTTCCCATTTGTTTTATCTCGATTCCAAGAAAGTATGACATTTTACTAATATCTGTCATTTCGAATTCTTTAGTCATAGCTTTCTTAAAATCATTGAACATACACGGATCATTTCTCACGAAAATCATATCATTCACATATAAATACACAATCACGATGTCATCGTCTTGATTTTTCTTCGTGTATAAGGCATACTCATATGGGCTTTTTACAAAACCATTTTTTTTGGAAATACTCATCTATTCTCATGTTCCAAGCCCGTTGAGCTTGCTTAATCCATAAAATGTTTTCTTTAGACGATAGACTTTGTCTTCGTGTCCTTTTTTAATATATCCTATTGGTTGCTTAATATAGACTTCTTCTTTTAAATATCCATTTAAGAAAGCTAATTTTACGTCTATATGATAAATCTTCCATTTATTTTTTGCTACAAGTGCTGTGATAAGTCTAATAGTATCAGTTCTTGCAACTGGAGTAAATACTTCTTCATAGTCAATTCCTTTTCTCTGCTTATAGCTTTTAGTGACTAATCTTGCCTTGTATATTTCAACCTTTCCTTCTTGAATATATTTTTTTCTTGTGCACCTACTTAACTCTTATTGCCTTATGTACTTCTGGAAGATTAGTTGGTTCTCATGTGTCGTTTCTATTGATCGCAACAATTTCTTCATTCATGGCTTTTTTCCAATTCTCATCTTTAATAGCCTTTTTGTATGTTAATGGATCACACTCTGCCATCAAACAAAACAATGATTAATCAAATGTTGTCTATACCTGTTCTGTGTCATCATAGATATCATTTAGACTTCGCATTTTTATAGGTGCTCCCCCTGAATCGCTACTGTTATTGCTACTTTATGATGAAGTTGATGTTGTTGATTCAGGAGTTGTTAAAGTAAGGCTCTGTGGAGAAATATATCCTTCCCTTTGTTCATCTTATGTGTTAAAGTCATCATCATTATTATCATCGAAAAATAGTCCTTGAACTTTCATATCTTCTTTGTTCCATTTCCAATAATCTGCTTCATCGAATTCGACATCTCGTGGGAGATCACCTTCTTGGTTAAAAGGTTGTATAATTTATATGCCTTACTCCTTTTTTCGTAACCAATAAATATTCACTTTTAACCTTTTTCATCTAACTTCTTTCTTTTTTGATCAAGAATATGGCATATACAATGCACCCGAAAATCCTGAAATGTCCAACTGCTGGCTTGCTACCACTTTATGCTTCATTTGATGTTTTGAATATTACACTTTTTGTTGGACACAGATTTAGTAAATAAACATTACATAGAACAACTTCAGCCCAGAAAGTTCTCGAAAAATGCTTTCCTTTCACCATGCTTCTCACCATATCAAGAATTGTGCGATTCTTTCTTTCTGTAATGTCATTTTGTTGTGGTGTATATGAAGCTGTCAACTGATGAACAATTCTATGCTCTTTGCAAAATGTTCCAAACAATTTTAACGTGTATTCACCTCCTCTATCAAATCTAAGTATCTTTAAATATTGCCCACTTTGTTTTTCTGCCATTGCTTTAAACTCCTTAAATTTATCAAGGGCTTTTGATTTTTCTTTAAGAATATACACCAAATGTTTTCTGTTGAAATCATCAATAAAGGTAATATAATACTTATTTCCATCAATTGATGGTATATCAAATGGTCCAGCTATATCTGAGTGAACAATCTCCAATGATCTTCTAGTTCTCCATGATTTTCCAACTTTAAAACTTTGCCTGTGTTGTTTCCCTTTAATGGATGCTTCACATAATTGGTAATGTTGATTAATTTTTGGAAATCCATTTATCATCTTTGCTTTTGATAACAATTTTAGGCCAGTAAAACCAAGATGAAATGCCATAGTCATGATTCATCTTTAATGACAGACTTCATGCAATTCAATGCTTCTGACTGAATATCAAGTGTGAAAAGATGATTCTTTGTCATATCAATTTTAACAATTAATTCTCCAACTTTGTTGATAACAAGAGATCAATCCTTCAAATACATGTTGTATCCTTTTTCTAAGAGCTGACCAAGGCTAATAATATTGCTTCTTAAAGCAAGTACATAATAAACATCATATGTATACCTCTACTCTCCATTTTTTAAGGTAATAATAAGTTTACCTTTGTCTTTAACTGGAATTTTTAATGAGCCACCAAAGTAACTTCTCCTTGGATGGTCTCATCCAAATTTGTAAACAACTCTTTTGGCCCACACATGTGGTTGCTAGAAACGGTGTCAAGATACCAAACATTCTTCTTGCACTCTTCATTTCTTTTTTATGTTAAGAAAATAGTCAATTCAACTTTTTATCTTCTATTGCTTTAAAATGATTTGCTTCCTCCCTCTTATGGGTTGATCTGTACTCGTAACTAAAATGACCATACTTGTTACAGTTATAACATTGCACTTGTGACTTATTACCTCGTTATTGAAAACCGTCTTTTCTTTGGTTTTGGAATCCTCAATCACGACCATATATTTGATAGCCTCCATTTGTTTGGCCTCTTTTAAAAGAATTCCTACTACGTCCTTGTCCACCATATTCACTTCTGTAAGCACCTTTGAAGCTACCTCAATCTCCTATGCCTTTTCTATAACTATTGTTAGTTTGAATGCCACCAATAGATAACTTACTTTCCAAAGCTTATTCTAAATCACTAGTATTTTCATTTTGGATCATTCTTTGCTCATAATCTTGAAGAGAACCAATAAGCTCATCAATAGAGACTTGTGACAAATCCTTTGATTCTTCAATGGCATGGACGACATAATCAAATTTTCTTGTCAGTGAACATAAGATTTTGTCCATCACCCTGCCATCATTAAGAGCTTCTCCATTTCTTTTCATCTCGTTCGGTATCGTTTTCAAATGAGTAACATATTCACTAATCTTTTCGAAACTCTGAATTTTTAATGTTTCAAATTTAGCTCTAAGAGATTGAAGTCGTACTTTTTAGCTTTTTCAACTCCTTGAAAAGATTTTTATAGAGTTTCCGATGCATCATTTGATGTTTTTGCTTTTAATATTTTTCAATGTTGATTCATCAACTCCTTGAAAGATGAAAAATAAGGCCTTACTGTCCTTTTTGTGTGATTCCTTAAGTGATGCCTTTTACATGTTTGATAAAGATGCTGCGGCGGTCGCATCTTTAAACTCAATGTAGCCCTCTTCAACAATCTCCCATAAATCTTATGATTCGAGCAATAGCTTAATTTGGATGCTCCAATTTCCATAATTTGTTTTCGTTAATTTTTGGAATTTGAGACTGAATCATATTGGCCATGTTTTATGTTCTTAAAATGTAGTCACAGACCTTGCTCTGATACCACTTGTTGGAAATGTAGTAGACTCACAATTCTAAATCAAACAATAATTTATTGATAATATATCGACGTTACACTCTATATGAGCTTCAGCTCTATCTCTCTCTTTATTTTTTGCTCTATTTTTTCTAATGCATACATTACAAATACAAGGGTCTTTTTATAGGCATGAAATTCGGGTTACTCACCAACTTTGGCAGTTAACAAACAACTACAAAACATCACTTTTATTTTTTACAGGAAACTATAAATGGCTTATTAAACAGAAGGTTTGATCTAAGCATAGGATTTTCGATAGATGTAAAGGAAGTACATCTTCTGCAGAATCTCTATTAGTTTTCATTAAATTTGATAACTTGGCTATCACAAATTTTAGCCTATCTAATTATCGACCATGGTTATTGACAACATCAATAAGATGCACGTTAAGTAATAGTTAGGCATGTTTGTATTTATTAACTTGAGAGCTAGGAAATTGCAACCTCCTAAAACATCAAAAACAATCACGATTAATGATTTCAAATTCCAAATCTTTAGAAAGGTGTTCACTTTATAGAAATAAGGCTAAGAAACTTACACAAGCCTCCTAAATTTCTTCACAACATTGAAGAACTTTCTCATCCCATAACTAATCCTGCCTCACTAATTTCATGTAGTATGATGTTGTAGGAATATGAGCATGAAGGCAAGGGAAAAATCTTATTCTCATTTGCTGTAAATGCCAAGCATATATACATAGATATACCACAGTTTCTTACCTTAATTAAGGACATCTAAATATATGCCAAATCTCCTAAATATATATTGACTATATATTTACATATATTGTACAATATATTTTCCCAATATTCCCCTTCAAGTCTGAGCATGAAAATTACAAATGCCTAACTTATGAAAAAGGTACTAAAATTGGGATTTGCAAAGCATTTTTATAAATATATCAGGGAGCTGATCGTGAGTACAAACATAAGTGGTGGCACTGTTATTAGCTTGTATGTGATCAAGAACATAGTGAAAATCAACTTATATGTGTTTTGTGTGCTAGTGAAAAATAGGATTGAAAGCAATATGTAAAGCAATTTGACTATTACAAAATAGTCCCATTGACTGAGAGTGAGAATCATCAAGCGAGTGAAACAAAGATTTGAGCCAAGTCAATTCACAACTAGTCGTAGCCATGGAACGATACTTTGCTTCAACAGCAGAACGAGACACGGTTGGTTGTTTCTTAATTTTTCCATGAGATAGGAGAATTATTAAGAAGAATGCAATAGCTAGTGAGTGAATGACAAATGAGTGGATAACTCGCCCAATCAAAGTTGTAGTAAGCATTGAAATGCAATGCATTGTCATAATGCAAGAGAATTTCTTAACCTGGATAGCCCTTTAAACACCAAAGCACATGTATAACAACATCCCAATGAACTTTACGAAGAGCTTACATGAATTGAGCCAAGATATAGACAACATAGTATGGTTCAAGTCTTGTTCTGGTTAAATAAATAAGTCGATCAACCAAACAACGATATTTAATTAGATTGACAAATAAGGGTGCATCATGTGAGGTGATGATTTTGTTTAATTGGAAATCTGCAAATTTAGCACCAAGAAGATCGGTTCCAAACAAAATGTCAAGTGAGTACTTTCTTTGAGACAAAAACAATCCTTTAAGTCCGCAAGCAATTTCAATGCCAAAATCCTTCACATGAAAGAAACGACTAAAATAAGCTTTGAAGTTAGCAATGGCTGTGGAATTATTCCCATCAACAATTAAATCATTAACATAGATCAAAACATGCAAGAAGACACCATGCTGCTAATAAGTGAGCAATGAATAAACATAAGACTAAATGAAACCAAACAACTTTAGAGCTCCAACAAGCTTAAAAAACCAACTTCAAGGAGTTTAATGAAGATCATACAAGGATTAATAAAGTCAGAATACCTTGCCCACATCGGAGACAAAAAATCCATATGGGAGTTGCATATAAACTTCTTCATCTAGATCACTATGAAGAAAAATATTATGGATAACCATTTGATGCAATTCCCACCCACGAATAACAACTACAAGAAAAGCACGCAACGAGACCATTTTCATAATATAAGAAAAATTTTCATTAAAATAAACTCCTTCAATCTGATTGTTTCCAAGAATAACCAGCTTGGCTTTGAAGCGTTCAATTGAGCCATCGGAGTTGTATTTGATTTTATAGACTCACTTATATCCTTTCTTCCTAGGAGGAGGATTTTCAATGGTCCAGGTGCCATTATACTTAGGTTCATCAATCTCCTTAGCTATAGCATCACACCAAGGAGGATCTTTGACCACCTTTGAAAATCGTGTGGGTTCAGTATTAATAGTAATAGCTGCAAGAAAACAATTATGATTTGTAGTGAAGTTAGCATAAGTCACATAGTGGGTTATGGGATAAGGAGTATTGGAGGATGAAGATTGAGTGGTGAGTGTAAAAGGAGGATTAAGATAATATGCAGTGTGGAAAACATAATCTTGCAATATGGTGTTAGGTTGACGAATTTACTGACTTTTTCATATGGTGGTCTCGTCATGATTAATAATAGGGGTTGACACATATTCAATAATAGATAGAGGAATAATGGGATTAGAGATGCTCCCCTTGTTGTTAATAGTGGTGGATAGAAGCACCTAAAATAGGCATTAAAGAACTAGAAACAACTAGTGCAAAATTGTAGCACTTAATGGCACGAAAGAAGAGGACAATAAATGATCATCATATGCTGTTGGATTGGTAATAGACAAGGGCAAGTGAGACGTAGATGAAGCCTCAAAGAATTGAAATTTGTCTTTAAAAATACCACATCTTGAGAGACAAATAATTCACTAGTTTCCAAATCAAACACACACCATCCTTTCTTTCTATAGGGGTATCCTACAAAAATGCACTATTTACTATAGGGATTGAACTTATTTTTGTCATACAGAACATGATAAACATAACACAAGGACCCAAATGTTTGAAAATGAGTATAAGGAGGTGGTTTTTGCTTACCTCCAAGCAAAACTAAAACCATAAAACAAACACAATGTAAAACACATATAATCACGCAATCATGCAACAATGCAATTATGGTACAATAGTCAATAACATCAAATCTCATGAAATTAACTTACCCATAACATCAATCACTAAAAAAGCTCCAACACACTAATTTGTTCCATTCATGTTCAAGTGCTTTGATTTAAATACACATATCAACCAAAATATTAAACCCTATTTATACATCTATGACACTTGTAATCATGCACTAATTCTTATTCACCAATTAAAGAGGTAGGTTATCACTAAATATCCCCTCATGGAATTTCTCAATTTACTAGATCAATAGGTTCATTTTTATTGAAAACACCATATTTTCAGATTTTATTCAACGATCACCTAGTGACACGAAGGAAAACACCTTGTCATGAATCAATTAGGTCATGTTTTATTTAGCTTGGTTGGAGTGTCATTTTAGTCTTTTAACGCCATGGCAAATATTTTTCCATGAATGCCCCCGATTACTTAACTATATCACAACTCACAACTGGCTATTAGCTGTATACTTTACCCAAATATTTTTAAAAATTGCAAACGGAATAGGATATTATTCAACACAGTTTTTTTAAATTTATTTCTTTCCTAACCTATATCATTTCTTTTTAGTCAATCACTCCCATAAAAGGCTACTAATAATGCCTACCAATTTAAATAAATTCAGTTATAAGTACATCCAAACAAGTGTCATAAAATGAAAGAATTTATATAATATTCTAATCAACATGCATATTTACCTCAAAAACACTTAAAACATAAACTTCACAAGTTAATGTTGCTTCATAATTTAAGTGATCATGTATTCACAAGTTAATGTTTCTTCATAATTTAAGTGATCATGTACATATTTACCTCAAAAATGAAAGAATTTATATAATATTCTAATCAACATACATATTTACCTCAAAAACACTTAAAACATAAACTTCACAAGTTAATGTTTCTTCATAATTTAAGTGATCATGTACATATTTAAGCTAATTCCTTTCAATTTCTTATCATTGACACATTCACACAAATCCATAATGCAAAATTTTGCAACAATTATGCAATGCCAATGTAAGCAAAAATACACACAATATAAACGCAAAGTCATATGCAATTAAAAATAAAAAAACATATACACCCGTATTTGAACAACACACTGTTCTCAATGTGGAAACAACACATAACTAAAGCATAATCAAAACTTAAAACTAATTGAACAACAAAAATAAAAGAAATAGAAAATAAGGGTTATAGAGATTGTGGTGGTGATGACATCAGAGAAGGGAATTAGATGCCTGATAATGCAAAATACTTAAGTAGTTTCTTTGTTTGGTAGCATTGATGGTGCATTATTCCTTTATTTATGCCTGCATGGTGTCCATTCTGCCCTTTAGTCACTTGTTATTCTCTTCCAATTTGCTGAGCACCATCTCCCAGCCTTCTTCTTCATCATCATATTATTCATTTGATGTTACCTCTCGATGTTGCAGCAATGGTGCTGAACTGGATCTTGTCTGTCCTGTCCTATGCTTAACTACAAATTTAGAGCTTGGATCTTAGAGTTCCATACCATGGGACTCCAAGATTTCAGCTCTCCTCAAGTGTGTATTATTGAACATTTCAAGGAAGACAGGGGTTAGTCCATTAACAACAACATCATGGTAGTGAGTCAAAGTAGTTACTAACAATCCCATGCCTAAATAGCTACTCTTTTCATAATGGAAGTAACTATTATTTGGAAGATGTGTTTAAATGTGCAGACCTTGACTTTGTTCTCCCTACACCAACTTAAGAACAAATCCTTTCTAGAACATTTGTTACTTTAACTCTTAGCAAAAAACAATGTGACACATGAATTTTTGTATTAACAAGTGTTCTGGAATCCTAATGACATTATTAGGTACATTATGAGGGTCAAACACATATACTCCAGTCAATTTCTTTCAACAAATGATTGCATAAAAATTATTATGTGATTCTACAATCTTGGTATAAATCGTGTATATTCCAGAGGCCCCTAGTTTTTAATATAAAAGGAAATTATAAAGGTTGGAGTAAAGCATAAGCATTTTGGATTTGGGTTAGACGCCAGAACAAAAGAAGAAGAAGCAATTCTGAATGAAGGACAAAGGAAAATATGAAGATTACATCATAAGATCTAATATAAAGCAACCTTAAATCCAAATTGGAAGAAGATTTCTTCTATGTTTATGAACTAATTTGTTTTGTGCCTAAGGGTTATGAACCCTTAGTTGGAATGAATAGTATGATATAATCTTTTATTCAATGCAAATTTTTGATTTGTTTATTGCGATTCAATTTTATGTTTATATTTTTGAACTAATGTATCTGGAAAATTAGTCCAATGTTTGATTTTATATGACTGAGATTGAGAAATCTTTTCGTGTGAATAAATCTACCATAGTTGGAAGGAGTTGTATGCAAACCTAAAGACAGGTTGACATAAATCCTTGAGATTAGGGTCAAACCTAATAGTGAAATTCACGAATTGAGTAATACAATCTTAGGGGTTTAAACCAGAAAAAAATTTCAGTTAATCGACCGAGGGTTAGTTGTTAATGGTCTTGAAAAAGATATTAACAGAAGATAGGAATTTTCACGGTTTAATAATTAATAATTCAATCACATGATAAAGGATTAATTTTTAAGATATCTTAGGGAGATTCATCACCTAGGTACTACTTATTTGATAGCGTTTAATCGTAGTAGTTTCTTTATCCTAGTTCATTGTTGTGTTAACTTTAGTTTAGTTATTTTAGTTTAATTTTCAATTAAATTCACAACTTGATTAGACAGTTAGATAATATAAAAGGTTAATAGTAATATTTACAGTCCTTTTAGGATCGATCATACTTGCCAGTGCTAGCTAGAATAATAGATGTATCCAGTATGACACGGTACAGTAAAACGCGAGACAACGGAATGCAATGGGATGGATAGTAAAGGGCTACCTGCGCCTAAAAGCAATGATCCACCTTTCCCTTTATCCACTTGCGATTAAAGCTTATAATTCTTATAAGCACATAAATAATCAGTCAAACTCACACCTTCAACTTCATTCTACACTTCAAGCTCTTCGTCAACTCCAAGAAAATAACATCCCTTAAATGATATTTATAAATAAACGAATGCTAATTTTTTATAGCTTAAGAACTAAATTGTTTTCGAAGATGTTGTAACTTATCAAATGATAAAGAGAAACTTGGTTTACAAGCTTAAATTCAAACATGATGGTTTAATACAAAAATATAAGGTATAAATGTTTATTTAAGACTATATCCAACGAGAAGGTATTGATTTCGAAGAAATTTTTATGCTTATAACAATATTTGACATAATTAGAACAATTTTGGCTATTGATGTAAATTATAAGTGGCATGTTTATGAAATATGTCAAATATACATTTTTAAATGGTATTTTAAATGAGAAAGGTTTATGAAATAACCTAAAGAAAGAGAAAAGGCCTATTAGCTTAAGAAAGCCTTGTATGGCTATAACCAAACATCGAAGTCTCAGTACTTGAAAATTAATAGATATTTCAACGAGATTGGATTCTATAAAAGTTTAATTGGGCCAAATTTACATGTACAAATCAACAGAGATGATGAGGTACTTATTGTATGTTTATTTGTAGATGATTTGATTTATATTACTAACAGTTTTAGTCTCTAATGGCACTTAAGAGGGGGATGAAATTGGTTGATAGGTTGTCAAACTACCAAAAATAAAAATATATTTCCAATTCTCCAAAAAAACTAGGTAGCTAGTGGTGAATCGGGTCGAATCCACAGGGAATTAGTGCAGAGTTACTCAAATGCTCAGAAAAT
>JANZXP010000194.1:4409017-4422784 GCA_027576715.1 Erythroxylum flavicans
TTCCAATTTGTAACCCTAGCCAAAATTAGGAGAGATTTCCTAATTAATCTTCAAGTAGGACTCTTCATTATGGCTTCGTAGCGTGTATTCGGCGTCTCCAACAAAGATCTAGCCCAAGACAGATGACAATTGGGCTTAAAAACTCGTCAATAAATTCTGCCCAGTTCTTGCCCGATATGACATGGTCATGTCGTATCTGTTTCCAGTACGTAGCTTCTCCAAAATAGCCCAAATCTCTTGCATTACGACTCCAATCCCCACTTTGGTCTCCTGCAAACATAAAAGCACACAAAAGCACATAAATAATAAACAGACACATGTAAAATGAATGCAAACTATCCTATAAATCATGCATGAAATGCAACCTATCATTGGTGTTTATAAAATTCAACAAAATTTCTATCCAATGTACTCAATTAATAACAATCAATATAAACAAAAAAAAGGATATTTTGCTTAATATAATTAATCAAACAATTAAGCAATAAATTAAAGAGGATAGAGAAGAGAGAGATGAAATCAATTTATAGTGGTTTGATAAACAACCCTTTTCCTACGTCCACTCTTAAGACTCTTCTTAAAATTCCACTATAATTCTTCTTTCTAGGTGAAGAATAACCTTTGTATATTCTTTTTTTGGTAAAGAAAAACCGTTCTTACAATCTTCTTCCAAGGTAAAAAGAAACTTCAACACTACTTGGGTCACCCCCAAGTACAATATTCAACAACCTAACAAAGTATTACAATTGAAAAATATCTCACTTATTCACTTGATAAGTCCAAAATGACTCACTCATGCAAATGTGACATAATGATGCTCAAATGATTGAAAACTTTTTAAAATGTGTGTGTACAACAACTAAAACCTTCCTAATGCCAAAACAAATGATAAAACACCTTTTTAGAGTGTTTTGGGACTCAAAATAGCTATTGGAGCCAAGAACTAGCCATTATAACGACCATATATAGTTCACTGGTCGACTAATATGCATTACAGCATCAGATTCACTAGTTGTTAGAACAAGGGTCGATTATTATACATATTGAATTGACCAATATAGCATATTGGTGGACCAATGTTGCTGCAAAATCTCAGTATATGAAATTTAATAACTTCAACTTATATTGGTCGACTACTAACTCATATAGGTCGATCAATAAACCCAAAAAATATGATTATAACAACTTTAAATGCTCAAAACTAATTTGTTTAATTCAAATATTATTAAAAAACTTCCAAAAATGTTCCCCAAAGATTATTTGAAGATCAAAAGGCTTTTATATTAAAATCAAAAGCTTCAATGTCTCTTGATGAATGTAAAGACTCATGCAATGAAATAAGATGAAATGATTATGTATATTTTTGGATCATCAAATTAACAAAGAGCTTATAAATAATAATAAATATGTGAAATAACCTTGATGAGCCTTGATCTCCTTTTGTTATTGTTTCGATCTTCATTTCATCAGTTACAAACTTCAACTTCATATATTATCTTTTTGAGTTTACGACTTCATTTTATTTTAATATTGTTTTTTATCAAAATAATAAATACATTTTTAGTTATTTTGTTATCATCAAAACATCAATTAGAACCTCTTTTGATTCAACAAATAGTATTACTGTAAAAGGATTTTAAAATAATAATGATAAATAATTTTAGGATGAATGATTTAGGACTAATAAGTTGTTTTTAAGGTTGGAAATGATTCAAAATAATGTTGGGTTTTTCCTCTTAAGAGAATTATGTCAAACATCGACTTATGAAGTTTCAGATACAATATTATAATCTTATGAAGGCTCCTCTTAACACCAATCAAAAGTTCAGCTTCAAAGATGAGGATGAAAACAGCGATGAACATGGATGTTAGAATTTAAATGGAAGCCTAATACATCTAACTAGCAACATACTTGATATCATGTGAGTAGCTAGTTTATTCTTACGATTCATGCAAAATCTTAGTAAATCCATTATGATGTTGCTAGAAGGGTGTTTAAATATCATAAGGGAACTAGCACTTGAGGGATTTGGTATACTAATACTGACAATCATGAGTTGTATGGCTTTTCTGATAGTGATCGGTAGATTTACTTAATGATCGAAAAGGCATATCCAATTATATTTTTAACCTTATTTCAAATGCCATTTATGGAGTTGAAAGAAGCAATTATTTACAACCATATCCTCATTAGAAGCATAATACATTAATATTACTTTAACAAAAATTAAAAACTCTATTTACAGCCACATCCTCATTAGAAGCACAACTCTATTTGATTGTCATGTATTCTTAGTGATATGAAACAAAAATAAAAAAGTTGAAATGAATATCATTTGTGACAACCGTTCAATAATTACTATAACAAAGAATCTAATGTAACACATTCGTATAAGATATTCTGAAAGTCAACATCACTTCATAAAAAAAGCAATTGAAAGAAGTATAACAATAACTACTACAACGATAATGAACAACTTGTGTATTAATTTACAAAGGCACTTCTTATAATAAAGTTTGAGCTTTTAAGAAATATGTTAGGAATTGTAAATTTCAACATTATGAAAGAGTATTAAAGTAACACAAAAAGTAATAAATTTTATATACTCTATTTTAGTGTTCATGTACTAATTAATGATAGTATTTGTAAATCTTAATCTTAGGCAATAAAAAATAGATTTTTGATTTGTAGGAGATATTTGTTATGTGGTTTTGATGGTGCTTAAAGTTCAGCCATAGTGTTATTGTCATTTGCTATATGTATAAAAATACTCTTAAATTCAATAAATATGTGTTTTTCCTATTCAATATTTTCTACTTCAAACCTGTTTGATAAAAAATCTTTATTTTTACCTCTCTTTTAATTGTTACCAAAAGAAACTTGTGAGAATTATAGACAAATATTTAATCAGTACCAACATTTGTAAAACTTAATATTTTAAAATGGAACTGAAAGTGCCGTAGGACATAAGTTTTAAGGTTTAAAAAGTTCAACTAGTATTAGATCATCATAAAATAGTTAAAAATTGAATAAGATTAAAGAATTTAAAATATGATTAAAAGAAATTGTACTTATCCATTAAAGAACTTGAAATTGAATTAAAAAAGAATATTTTTAAATAAAAATTAATTAATTTTATTTTATAAATTGAATTAATTTATAAAAATTAATAAATTATTCAGTTGCTAATAATAAAAGTTTTTAAAATAAATTGAATCAAAAAATTAAAATTTAAACTAAAAAATGGGCCAAATTAAGACTTTAACTGTTTCACTAACCAAAATAATTTAGTTTTTCAATTATTAATAAAAATAGCTGCCGTGTTTAGCAGGGATTAGATCTCTTGTACCAGTTATGGTATTCTTATCATGTTCCATTAAATCTCATCCACACATTTATATATATTCCAACTATGTTCTATTAAATCTCATCTACACATTTATGTAGACCTTATATAAATATGTGGATAAGATTTAACAGAACAAGTTTAGAACTGAAACAAAAAATTGGAGGTCTATATAAATACATGTATAAAATTTAATAAAACAGGTTAAAATTGGAACAAAAACTTTGACTTGAATTTAGCCTCCTCAAGTAATCCTTCTCCGTCAATAACTTCCTTTGCAATCATCCTGACACGGTTTGTTCTTTAACATCATAGGTATACATCTACACCAACTTGGATGCATAGTTCCACAACTACTGGAATCCTGTATCAGTCAAACGGAGTTTCATGAATGTTGCGGCGACCAAAAGGGTCACAGACATGATATGACTCAACGGCGACAAGTGCATTATTGATGCATCCCTTGACCTGTGAATAGAAGCCATGGCGTGTACTAATTGTTTCAACAAGACAGTTCTGAATCACATGTCCAATCTGAGTGATATGAACTTCTGACCACTGACTGTACGGTAACTTTAATCTCTAAGTGACCAATACGTAACACAAAGATGGAAAGCAATTCGGTCAAATTGGTTCATCAGAATCAAATAAACTCTGCCTGCAACTCTATACACGGATTACATGTAGGAGTTGTATATGACACCTTATTCAAGACTTTCCAGGCCTCCAGTACCTCGTATGCAACTGGAATTATCAGGCACAAGTAATGATTTCTTGGGAGATTCAAGGGGTGTTTCAAATAACCATTTGTGCAATCTTCTTAAAAGGGTATATTATAGAGCTTCTTTTGTCTCCGAGGTAGTATAAGAGCAAGAGTCACATTTTGGGAGCAAGAGTCACATTTTGGGGGCAATTATTGTTCGTTGCTTTGATCCTGTCTGGATCTCTGACTCCGACATAAGATTGCTTCAGAGATCAAAGGGTCCACCTCTCTGAGTCTTTTCAAGCCCAAAATGCAAGTAGAATGAAGCTGAAGCATTGAAGACAAAACACGTCACTTTTTACTATTACTTGAAAACCAAATACTAGGATATGCCTTGTCGAATTGTCTCGGCTAAATTGCTACGTAGAATTCAACGAGATAAAAATTAATACTTTTATTGACTTAATCGTAAAAATTTTGAATCGTTTAATTTTTTAATTTAATTTGTAATTTTTTTGATTTATTTTAATAAATTTTGTTGTTAAAAACTGAACTTTTTGAAATTAACAAATTTTTATAAATTAAAATAAAATTTTATTAAAATTTTAAATTTTGTTAAGCTCGAGTTAAAATTAAAAAGCTTTATTAAAAAATTCGAGCATAATTTAAAATTTGTTTAATTTGAATCGGATCTATTGAATTTAGATAAGAACCGAATAATTTTTTATTTTTGCCTTAATCATGTAAAGTATAGGGTCCACGTAATTTGGAATTAAGGGTTAATCCAAGAAGTTCCAGGTTGGACGTTGGAGATAAGAACATGGCATGCACGTACGGCGTACCTCTTATCTCTATATCTATATCTATCATGCAGTTGTTGGATGTGATTAAAAAGCAAGCTTTGGTATTAATTAATGTTACTAAATCTTAGATCCTCTTCGTTTTCAAAGCACAATTCTAGAGAACATGTAGCTGATTAGTTAAAACTGGATATACGTACGTACTGTAATCAGTCATTATAATAACGAACCAGTAAACAATTTAGCAACAACCCCGCAAATCTGACATAGACCCTTCAAATCTCTGTTCCTCTTCCCCAGCGGCGGTGGTCTGATTCCCTGAACGGAGACTTCGCAGTTGTTGGCAGCGTGCGCGGCGTCACCAGCCAAATCAGCCAACTCGAAGAAGGTCTCTGAGTTTAAGTCGTTGTAAGCTGTTTCGAGAGCCGAAACTGCCTTAACATAGTCTCGACTGCATTTCATGAGTCGGCGGTAGCTTGAGGTTCTTCTAAGCAGCTTGTTTACGTAGTCTCTGGTGGCAGTTGCGTTGAGGTAAGCTAACCCCACTGAGATGTAAGCTAGTGTGTACTCGTCGGCTTCTGGGGTTCGATGGTCGGAGAAAAGAGAGTTTATGCAGAAGGAATAATCTGAAGTTTGGTGGCAGACCTTAGAGACTAGTTTGTTGTGTGGTGTAATGGTGGCAGTAGCAGAGACAGGGACGGCAGTGAAAAGAAGCAACAAGAAAGGGCAAATGAGAGGGAGGAAAAGAGAGTTGGCCATTTCTGTGTCGACATGAAAATGCAATGATATTTTAAGTTATAGATTTGTAGGAAAAAGGCGAAAAACAAAAGAAAAAGCCAAAGAAGAGAATATATTTATTTTTAAATTGATCAAATTTTTGGTTTTAATTTTAACTTTTCAGTTTTATTTATTTTAATAATTTTTGTTATTAAAAAACCGATCAATTTATTAATTAATTGATCAATCATTCGATTTTATGAACGTTTAATACCGATCGAATCTTTTAAACCTTAAACATCTTATCTTACTATTCAACTTTGAACTCAATTTTTAAAATATTGATTTTTAAGCAATTGTAGCCGAGAACAAAAAAGAAGAATACAAGAGAAGAAAAAGCTCGAATGGAAATAGCCGAAGCCTAGGCTGCCATCCTATTTGCATCGTTAATAAAAAGGTGTATCTTATTAACCCACTCTAATATTAGAAAATATATTTTATTACCTTCATTTAATAATAGGTAAGAATATGATTCGTATGCTATTTGAGATTCTTTAACTTGAATTAACGTTTATGGACAAGTAATCATCAAGTTTATGTACTCATGTAGAGAAAGCAATGACAAAACCGTACTGATTAAACCAAATGCTCCAAGACAGTGAAAGTGAGGTAATTGTTTGGATATGAGTTGAAAAAGGCTTCACATTAAGAACCGAATAAAAGGGCATTGCAAACATTTGCACTAAATTGCTGCTTTGCAGATTTTATCATCAAAGGTTCCAAAACTATACCGTGTTGAATCGTGGCTATCAACCTACCAGGCAAAGGAAGAAACTTTTGTATACAGAAAGAATGTAAGCTAATCAGCTTGCTACTTAAAGACAGCAAAAGAACCTATGCAGACCTGTAACATTATATCTTTCAAGTAGGCATCCAATGGAGCCTACTTGATTAGACATTGATGTGGAGGGCCTTCTCATGGATTGATGTTGCATTCCCTCAAATACACATGATCATAGTCTACGTGCTTTGCCCAGTAGTTCCTATACTTGGGGATGCCAATCTCAAGCCACGGTTTCAAGTTGCCATTGTAGTGTATGACAGCAGCTTGCCCAATATCTCTCTGATTGACCTTGGGATTATAACCAAGGCCGAGTACATGCCAATATCGATCAAGGGGATAAGTTCTATTCCAAAATGTGATGAGGCCAGGAGGCAGGGTCCCCAACTTCCAAAGCGTTCTGTCATGGTTCTGTGAAGAAACAAAAGTTCAAATCACATTTAAAAGCAAGATAAAGTAGTTCAACACATTGGACACAACACTCAAATTTGGAAGTGTATGTATCTACACATGCATCTCAACTATGAAATTAGCATATAAATTCATTCCAATATGCTCCATCCTAATAGAACTAAGTATTTTTTGTATTAGATGGCATTTTGTAGCATCCACTCAAACTTAGCAGAATAACTGTCAACCATGTTACTTACCAGGTTCTGCCACATATGATATACATCAGTGATGTTTTGTCGTTTCCATTCCGTCAAATCAAAGATATTCATTCCATAAGCCCAACCACAAGCTCGGGGATCAAAATTCTTTGAGATTAGAGGATTTGAGAAGTTGAGATACCGATCAAAACGATGGAAGCTTTCCCCACAAGTTTCTACTGCACCATTAACATTACCCTTTAGGTCAAGGGACCAAAGGTCCGTTAGGTCCTTTTGCACAACAATGTCATCATCTAGGAACAGCACTTTGTCAAGCTTTGGGAAGATCTCCGGCAGGTAAAATCGCAGATGGTTAAGGATGGATAAGTACTTTGGATTCCGATACTTCAAGTTTGGATCCGAATTGCCATGATGTGCCCTGAAGTAGTAATCTATCATTGATGGAGAGCTGAGCTGTTTGAGAACAGGACTATAACTTGCATTTAACCATTTCAACTCCTCAATATTCTGAACCTCAATCGTGGCTTTGCCTGGTGGATTTCTTAAGAACCACATCCTCATTGCAGCATAATTAAGTCTATCAGTAACAATATGGAACACATGCTTTGATGCGTCCTGCAAATATTTAGAACCAATGTAATGGGAGTTTTAAGAATGAAAAATAAACACAAAATCCTCAAACACCCAGACATTATATAAGTTGAACAAGGAAAATAGAAAAGGAGAAGAAACTCCTGATCTGTGTAAAGTATGAATGTCCCTTACTCCACAATGTTGATGACGTTATGATCCCTCCCATTTAACTGCAAAACAAAAGAAGCACAAATGACTGTTCAAACAGGATGCTTACCTTGGCATGGGTAGCAGTGGAGTTGACAACAACTGCAGCAGCCAATACATTATCAGAGAATAATGCATAATGATACAGCTGAGGGTCTTCTAATTTCTCTTGATTTGCAAATTCTTTTTCAGAAGAATTCAATGCATAGTATTCAGTTGACAAGCGCAACGGAAGACAGTGTAGACCCTTAGGGAGAGTTTTTGCAGTTAACTGGGTCAAGAACAAGGTCTGTTCTTTATGCGCTTGAAGCTGCTCTTCAGCTGAGTGGAGCATAGCCCTAAGCTTCTTAACCATCACGGAGCAATCAGCCTCCAGCTGCTTGACTTTGGCTAACGTTTGGTCCATCGCTGTTAGTTTCTCAAAGGCACTGCAGCAACAAATGTTCAATATCATAGTCCGAGAAAATAGCAATTGAAAATAGAAAGCAAGATTAAAATATGAGCCACTATGGTACTTGCATAGTTGAATATTGAACAATAATCTTATCACAGGCATGAAGATGAAAAGAATTGTCAAATCAGAAGATTACTTCTTCGGCAGGTCAGAATCATTAGTTGAATCCCCAAGAACACGCTGAACTTCCTTTAACCGCAGGCGAAGCTCCCTTGTAAAATGTGGATTGCTCTTCACCACAGGAAGGGAAAGATATACCTTTGCGCTGATTAGTTGATCTTTGAGTTGTCGCACCAGTGTACCTGATGAAGCCATTTGATTTGTTCTTTTATCGGTTTTACTCTGAGCATTATCTTCCCTGTTGATCTTATTCAAGGTTGGAGTAGGTAGCTGTTCAACCTGCAAAAGAAGAAACAAACAAGGAAGAAAGAAAAAGGGAGAATCGGTCAACTTGCAAATTTCAAGCTTCTATTTGCTCAATTTCCAGAATTATCCAGGCCTTTAGGACAACAAGCAATACCTTCATTGTAAGTTTACAATATCCTGAATGTTACTCCTCAAACAATTATAATGTGTAACAAATTAATATCTAACATCAAATTTTTGGCCAAATATTATTCAAAATTTGCAGTTCAAATGTCTTGGCAGTCCATTGAGGTATATTGGAAAAACTTCTGATGTATGCTTTCTATTGGAGTTAATATTGCAAGAAGATATGATCATTTTAAATAATAAAATGAAAAAAACATCATATTCAAGCACGGGTTGGATACCAGAACTATGCTTACAAATTCTGTTTTGGGAAATTGATATGAAAAGCAAACAATAGAATAACCAGGAAACAATATTTCTACTATTAGTACTAAGAAAGCCTAAATGTTGCAAGACGACAGCAAAAACATGAAATCACAAGTCCAAATACTCAGCCAGATACTGAAACAAAGTACATGCCACATACATTTAAAACTTAGAAAAAAAGCTACCAGCAGCCTTTCGGAAGTATGCCACATTGTTCTAAATTAATCATATCATTATAAATTCACAAAGAAATACATACTAAAAACAGAATTAGAGACAAGTTTACAAAGAACGAACCTCATTTTGGGAGGAACTTCGCAATTTATTTTTATCCTCTTGCTTGGCATCATTGG
Organism: Erythroxylum flavicans; assembly: GCA_027576715.1. Lineage (NCBI taxonomy): Eukaryota > Viridiplantae > Streptophyta > Magnoliopsida > Malpighiales > Erythroxylaceae > Erythroxylum > Erythroxylum flavicans. The sequence continues at coordinate 4,418,422 of JANZXP010000194.1, forward strand.
CACCATCTGTCTTGCTTTCCTTCTGGTCAACAGTAGCACTGACCTGTCTGATGGCATTATGTGCTTGAGATTGACCCTTCTCATCACCAGTTGTATACAATACTCTAGCAGATTTATGATCCCTTTCCTCCGTCAACTGCAAATCTAATTAACATACAGAAGAAACAAAATCCCGGTTAACTAGAACTTGAAAATAAAATTGACCACATTCATCAAGAGATTAATAACTTTACATCATTTCATAATTCTAATCAAAGAGCAAGTAGCCAAGTACAAGTGGCAAGAAGACTTTAAATAAAAGAAATACCTTTTAAATCAACGTCAGACGTGAGGTCGGTAGGGGAAGATGTGGTAGAATTGTCAGTATACACAATTCCAATTGGTTCTTTAAGAGATGTAGACGATTCCTACACGAGAAACAAGAAATTGATGAGGTGAGATCTGCATTTTCAAGAGCACCCAGAAAAGGAAAATTCTTACTTCCACAGAAATCAGGAGAATTCAACAACAAAAATTACCAGGGGCAGCACATTCAGATGCCTGGTGTCGCCAGGTAGAGTCTGGTAAAAGAAAAAAAGAAAATAGAAACAAGATTTAGAGATTATAGAACCCTTAAAGTTGAAACCAAAGAAAGAAAAAGAAAAAAGACGATCAGTTTGTTTACGAAGAGAAAAAGATTACTTACAAAAGCCGAAATATCTTCCAGAAAATCGTTTCTAGCTGGAGAAAAGCATATAAAAATTGTAAAAAGGAGAGCAACTTTATGGTAAAGCACGGATCAGGAATGCAGAAAGAAACAAATTTAACTCACAAGAAGGAACCTGGAAAGCGGCAAATCTATTAATGTAAAATACAATTGGAGCTATCACCGTGACAAAAAGCATTGCCATAACCAAATTTCTCATCGTCATCTTCACTTTTCTTCTCTCCAGCAGACCCGCCGTCGCTAGAACCGTCGCTCCACCGCCGCAACCACCACCAGAACCAACCCCGCCTTCTTATTTTTTGATTTGAGAAAAATAGACAAAAATGTCGAAACTTCAAGACAAAACAACTGCATTCATCGTCATAACCGAAAAAACTGCAACAACCGCCGGTTTGTCGAAAAGCACAAAACTTCTCAATGCGCACGAGGAAAGGGAGTTGGTTACGGCCACTGGCCACCAAATCAACGGCTCGTCGATGACGATGGATGTGGTGGCGGAGGAGTAGCAGTATAGCGAGAGAGGGAGAGAGAATGGCGTTGATGTTGATGTTAATGATAGACGAGTGAGTGACAACAAGTGTCTGTTTCTATTTGTTTTACGATTTCGATTGATCTAATGTTTCAAAAAGCAAAAGATAAGAACGTTGTCCAAATTAAGATTAAGTTAAACTGTTTAAGTGATGAGTTATTTGTAACTAAGCAACTATTATCTTTATCTGGTTTTTAAATTGTCATCCGTTATTATTAACCAACTGTTAATAACTAACCCGTTTATAATAATAGTTTTTAATTTCCTCATAATTTTTTAATTTACTCCCTTCTTTAATTTGTAAATTAATTTAATTATCATTAAGGATTTATCAAGTAACTTATTTAATGAACATAATTTATAACTTATTATATGTAATTGAGGTTTGTTTATTTGTGTACATGATTTGCTAATTATGTATTTTATAAATAATTACTAATTTAGAGAGCAACCTTGTAAGGTTGCTCTTTTGCGCTTTGAGACTACAAGGTCACAGGTTCAATTTATGAAAATAGTCTCTTTATAAAATACAAAGAAACGTTGAGTAGAATTGATGCCTCTCCAATCAAATATGGTTGGTGTGAGTGGTTCAGTACTCTCATCTCTTAACTAGAGGTCTCAAGTTTGAGCCCTAAGAATAGAAAAATCTGTTTAGCCCGCACTTTATCCCTTAAGGGCTGACCCGATGCTAGCGGGTATTAGTCTGAGTGTGAATGACTTAAATGCACTTTTTTATAGTTGAAACTCTCCTAAAGCACCTCGTGGGCTAACCCAAAAAAAGAGAATTGATGCCTCTCCCTTAACAGGAGTCTTGTGTACTGAAGTTGTTGTCACCAAATAAAGCATTTTCTGCATTCACTAAAAAAAGAGGACTCCTTAATATATGGGACTTCTATTTCTCTAATGAAAATAATTAACTTAAAACATTTAATATCTAAAATCCGTTTAGTTAGAAAGCATATTCCAGTAACACTCGAACTTAATTTAAAATTGAAGTTTGAAACAGGATTTTGCCTATCCCTTAATTAATTTGAACTCAATCTTTTTTTTCTTGAGAAAAAGAAAAAAATGGTTGGTTTTTAGAGGCATCCTGGGTTAGCCCGTTATATATTTTTAAATAAAAAAGTTCAAAACGACGTCGTTTTTAAAATAACCCACTTTAGACATACCTATTCGCATTGCTTGAGATTGAATGAATTTGTGTGTTTGTTAGTTGAACCAAGTTTTCATTACCTGTCTCCTGACGTTTTAATCTTATTCTATTAAATTTTATTCATATATTTACGTAAAGTTTGCATAAATACGTAAATGAGATTTAATGAAACATAATAACAACATTATAATTGGAACAAGAAATTTAATCTCCTGAAGGCACACGAAGAGTACATCACTAAGGTACATGATGTTGTTTACATCAATGAATTGAGAAAAGTATTTCTTATTGTAACTCTTAGGCTCGTGAAATAATTCATGGTACAAATAATAAATAAGTTTTAGATTATTAATTATTCTTTCGGGTTTGATTTTCAGTTGGTTAATTATTCCTTAACGGTAACATATAATGGTAGCAAATGAGTATGTACATACGAAATAGAGAAATTATGAAGTTTGACGGGAAAAGGATGATAAAGAACAACTTGTTAATTAGTCTTAATGGTTCTCTATAATATTATCAAATAATAAAATTTTATTTACAAAATTAAAATCAATTTTAAAACATCAAAATAATTAATTTTATTATTTTAAAATATTTACATAGTTAAGTACTTATAATACTAAAATTATGCATTTATTAATTCTAAATATTTAAATAAAGTACTATGTCAATATAGATATAAATATGAAAACTATATTATTCAAATTTTGATATGTAATAATTTTGAACATTTAATCCTTTGGAATATGATCACATTAAATATCTATAATATTGAAGTTATACATGTTTACATATATCAAAATAGTCTAAATCTATTTTTGTAGTCATTATAAAATTATAAATTATTAATTTTATATAAAATTAATATTTTATATAAAACATTTACGATACTATGAGTAAAATATGCTATTGGAAATGTTAATTGCTTTAATAAAATAATAATTGTACATCATGTACTTAATTGCATCAATTTAAATAAGATATAAATTATTTTAAAAATTTTAAAACATTACAAAGTGTCGAGTAACAAGGTTTGAAATGGCGATCGATGGAGTGCTTTTATGAATGCATCGACAAGCTGAGCGTTGGAAGCAACTAAAAGGAGGTCTAATGCGTACTTGCGCTGAGAGAGACTGATAATAGAGGACGAGCGTGCCAATTCAAGAACCAAGAAATACTTAGTAGGTCCCAGGTCTTTGATTTTGAAGGTATTATCCAGATATTGTTTGCTATACCCAATCAGTTGAAGGTTAGTACTTGGGGCATCTCCAACTCCATCCTCATTTTTTCCTTTTAATTTTTTCTCTTCTTTTTTTCTTTCTTTTTTCATTAACTCATTTTTTAATTTTTTATTCTTTATTTTATTATTTAAACAATATTTTAATATTTTCATTATATATTTATTTAAATAAGTATAACTTTATAATAATTTTAAGGTTTAGTCTCATGTTTATAAATTTTCGTTATATATTTATAATTTTATAATTATTTACTTATGAATAAATATTTTAAATAAAAATTTTAAAAATATTCATTAAAAAACTTCAAATAAGTAAACCACAAATATATTTATATTAATAGTTGAATAACATAATAAATTACAAACAAAGACAAACTAAATTAAAACACACATACATGAATATTAATAGTCAAGCACTAGCTCTAAATAAACAAAATACAAGCAAAATATAATTAATTACTAATACAAAATCGAAAAAATTAATAATTAGGTAGATCGGATCTATCTCTACTAATATTACCTTTTACTTTTTTTGATGTAATGACTAATGAATACTCTGTGTTTTTTTTAATGTTAAAATGTTTTTGATTTATAAAATTCAATAAAATTTAATGTTTGATATTACATAATTATATTGTCATTTACTATAATTAAATTGTAACATCCCGTTTCCAGATAACGGGTTGAATTATACAAAATGGGTACACGAGAGATTAATCGGAGAGATTAGGA
>JANZXP010000194.1:4440886-4450975 GCA_027576715.1 Erythroxylum flavicans
GAGAAAGAAAAGGCTGATAGCCTAGAGAGGCTAAGATAGTGAAAGAATACTTTGTAAGAGACCTGAAGAGGCTCTGGGAGGAAAGAATACTTGTAAACGTTTGAAGAATAGTGGAACACTCAGACGAACTCTGAGGACTGGACATAGCCCACAGTTTGGTCTATTCCTACTCTTTAACTTTAGTTTACTTTGTTGATTAAAACTCTTAGAGAAATAATTTTCTATTTATCTACATAATAAGTTGTGATATTCTTCTAATAAGAAAGAAAAGTTTTCTTTTAGAGACTTTATAGCAAAAAGGAGGATACACTATTCAACCCCCTCCCCCTTCTTGTATATCTAGTTTCTTAAACTTAAAGTCTTTACTAACGTGTGATTTACTTCAAGTTTTCACAGTTCTAGATAATTAGGTAGATTAGTCCTATTCTACATTGATTTTTAGAAGTCCTTTAGGAAGCTGTTACGCCTTTTAGCAACACATCATTTTGCTTAAGACTACCCGGTATAGTGAATCAAGTCACTATGCTAACCGATTCCATATATCTGGCAAATGGACCGTTTGAAGCCCTAAAACACTGTATTTGCCATGATATTCTTCTCCATGGTCAAATCTGACATTTTGAATGGATTTTCCCAATTGGTTCTCAACCTTCAATCTTTAAGCAAGAACACATAACTATAATGGGAATAATCATGAAAAATTTCAAAACACTTTTGAATTGCGTAATATAACTGTATAAGGTCTTCTAAAATCTTTATTATCAGACTCAACAAGTTAGAAGCATGAGTTGACTTTAATATCCTTATTAGTCAACTTACCACTGCAGTAGTCAACACATGTTTTTAGATCATCATAATCTAGAATTGAGAGAATGTTTTCCTTAATCAATCTCTCAACCCTAGCTCTGGAAATGTGGCTTAAGCTTTTATGCCACATCATGTATGAATTTTCATTCATCAGGGTCCTTCATTTCATGACTTGCTCAGCAAGATACAAAGAAGTATATATCTAACTCGGGGTAAGACACATTCATTACAAGAGTTAAGACATTTAGTGACAATTTTTTGTGACTAACTATTGTTTCGTCACAAATATGAGTTTTTTTGTGACTAGACAATTGATTGACACTATTGTTTGGATTATCTGTGATGATTTATATTTTTATCACTAATACAATAGTAATTGTGGCAATTTAGTTTCTTTCATAATTAAATTGTCACTATTAATATATTAATAGTGTTAAAATTTATTTCATCACTAAGTTTTGTCACTAAAAGCCTATGAAAGTTGGCACCAAAATAATTTTGGCAGAAATTAATTGTAATTGTGACAAAACATATGTTGGTAACTAATATTTTCTATTTGTTGGGACAAAACAAGCGTGGTCAATAATATTTTTTTCTTGTGGTGACAAAACAGTTTATCGTCACACAATATTTTGACTGTTGTGATAAAATATTTTGTCAATAAATATTCAATTAATTAGTGTCTACTACATATTGTCATAATAACCGAACTATAACTATGGTCACTACTATTAGTAATTTAGTAACAATTTTTTGTGACTAACTGTTTTTGTCATCATAAATACGAGTTTTTTTAGTGATTAGACAATTAATTGATACTATTGTTTGGATTATCTGTGATAATTTAAAATTTTGTCACTAATACAATAGTAATTGTGGCTATTTAGTTTCTTTCACAATTAAATTGTCACTATTAAGTGTTAAATTTTATTATATCATTAAGTTTTGTTACTAAAAGCCTATGAAATTTGAAGCTAAAATAATTTTGGCAGGAATTAATTGTAATTGTTATAAAACATATGTTAGTAACTAATATTTTCTATTTATTGTGAAAAAATAGTGTGGTCACTAATATTTTTTTCTTGTAGTGACAAAACAATTTATCATCACACAATTTTTTGACTATTATGATAAAACATTTTGTTAATAAATTTTCAATTAATTAGTATCTACTACATATTATCACAATAACCGAACTATAATTACGGTCACTACTATTTGTAATTTAGTGACAATTTTTGTGACTAATTATTTTTGTCATAAAAAATACGAGTTTTTTACTGACTAAACAATTGATTGATACTATTGTTTAGATTATCTATAATGATTTATATTTTTGTCACTAATACAATAGTAATTGTGGCAATTTAGTTTATTTCACAATTAAATTGTCACTATTAATATATTAATAGTGTTAAATTTTATTTTATCACTAAGTTTTGCCACTAAAAGCCTATGAAATTTGGCGCCAAAATAATTTTAGCGGGAATTAATTGTAATTGTGACAAAACATATGTTGGCAACTTGATCAACTTTTTGTTACAAAAGTTATTGTAAATATAATCGTAACAAATTAATGATAAATATTTGTTGTTATATATTTTTGAAATATGACTCGACATGTTGGAACTATCTTATTAGAAATGTAAATTTCTATTTTTTCTCTTAATAAAATTTAAAACTTTTGAAAATTTAAAAACTTGCTATAAATATGAAAATATTTTGTATTTGACACCCTTATAATCAAACTTCTGTCATGTCTAATTATTGACACTAATAATAATAATTTATGATAATGATTTATCCATTTAAAGGCCCAATCACACTACTAAAATCCTCTGTCCAATATTAAGATGACTGTTAGATAGTCTCTAAAATGTTTAAAACGATATCGTTTTGAGTATTGAGCAAGGTTAGACAAAGTAATATTGGACAGAGAATCCAAACTCAAATCACACATTTACAATCGAATGACACTAATTTTATGTATATTTGTACATAATAAAAGCTCTAAAAGACAAACTCAACTTATTTCAAATAGACAACTATACTTAACAGGGATGACATCTTAGCCCAGATTTAGTTTAATCCGATTCGAAGTCAATAAATTTAATTCAAATTGATCGAGCTTAAAGTTGAGTTTGGAAATTAAAATTTTGGGCTATGGGTTATTCTATCAGGTCTAAATTGGAATCCAAAATTTTCAAATTAAAACCACCTAATTTTGAATAAAACAAGTAATTTTAAAATTTTTAAAATAAAAAATAATTAAATTCAGTTAGTCAAAACATAATCAGGATTTAAAATCATAAAATCCAATCAAATTCAAATTTGGACCCAAGCATAAATTTTTGAGAATCGGATCCAGTTAGACACCAATCCGCACCAATTTTTTTTATTCTGCCAAAATTTGATTTTAGCTTAAACTAAAATGCACAAAACAGAGCAATCTCATTGGTTCGACTATTAAAACAATGATCGCGATCCAAACGACTTTCTCTAAATAGCTAATGACCATATATTTAATTTAAATATACCGCTCAGATTCTTCCCATCTAAATGCTCAAAGTTCCCAGTAATTACTTCGCCTCCCGCCTCTCATCTACAAAACAATCCCATCATTTTCTCCTACTCACCACAGACTTTCCTTCGCTTTCTTGCACTTTCTCGGCATCCAAAAACATCTCTTAACTTAATTCTCATTTCTTCCAATGGCTCGTACGAAACAAAAAGCAAGAAAATCCACCGGTGGCAAGACTGCAAGGAAGCAACTTGCCACTAAGGCTGCGATGTAGTCAGCTTCGGCCACCGGAGGTGTGAAGAAGCCCCACAGATTCAGACCAGGAATTGTGGCCCCAAGAGAGATTAGGAAGTACCAGAAGAGCACGGAGCTGTTGATCAGGAAGCTTCCATTCCAAAGACTGGTTAGGGAAATCACCCAAGACTTCAAAACTGATTTGAGATTCCAGAGCAGCACCATCGCGGCTCTTCGGGAGGTAGCTAAGGTGTACCTTGTTGGGTTGTTTGAGGACACCAATTTGTGTGCAATTCATGCCAAGAGAGTTACTATAATGCCTAAGGATATTCAGCTTGCTCATAGGATAAGAGCGAAAGGGCTTAATTCTTGGGTTGTTTTGGGGGTTTCAATCTCTGCCCTATATCTCTTCCTTTCATATATTTACTTTGTATCTTAACTTTTTAAAAGTTTTTTAGGTTAGTACATGTTGTTAAGAGCGTTTTAACACAAAAACCAATGGAAATGTAGTGGTTTGTTGTGCATTTGGTAATGCACCTTATTTGTTTGTCAAAAGTCCTCTTGTATTGGTGCATCTTTCCAAGTTTTAATCTCTCATGACCTAAATTCTTCTAAAACCTAAATCTATCAGAATTTGAATAGTTGATGGTGACCAATCTCTAATCCTTGCAATTAATAGTATCCTGATTAAAATTAAAATTAAATTGCTAAATTTAATAATATTATTTGTGACAAAATAATATCATGATTAAATTAAAATTAAATTGTTAAATTTAATTAATAATATTATTTGTGACAAACATGTTAGTGATAAATTAATTATAACATATATTCTTTATTTAGTGACAACATTATTGTAACATATAACTTTCATATTTGTGATGAAATTTGTTAGATAATATAGCCACTGATGCAAATTTCTTTTACAGCTAATGTAATTTTGTTGATGAATTGATAGTTTTATTTGTGATAATAATAAATACATTAGTGACAATACTTTTTGTAAGAACCAATTTTCAATTTTTGTGATGAAATGATGTTGACGCTTTTTTATTAAAATATTAGTGACCAAGAAGTAATGGACACTGATTAAAAAATTATTAGTGACAAATATTTTGTCACTATTATTAATTATTTTAGTGGCGATACTGTTGTAACAATAAAATGAAGTACTGTTACGACTATATTTGTCACTACTTTATATTATTTATGTCGACAACCTTGTCATAAATATGTAAAGTTGCTGTGATCATAGATTGTTGTCACACATTTCATAGGTTTTAGTGTCGGCACTTTTGCCACAATATAATTAAGTTTTGTTATGACTTAATTTGTCACTAATTTATATTATTTGTGACAATAAACTTGTCATAAATAGATAAAGTTATTGTGATCATATAGTTTGGTCACAAATTTCACAAGTTTTAGTTATAGTATTTGTGTCACAAATTTGTTGCATAATTGTGACCATTTCTTAAATTAGTCACTAATGAAATTAGTGACGGAGGTATTTGTGACGGGAGGTGACGACTTCAAAGATTGGAAACTGTTAATAATAGTGACTAATATTACTGCTTTTAGTGACAACTTTTACTTTCACTGAAAATACAATTTCTTGTAGTGATTCTATACGAACCATATGACAAGAAAAGTATACCATCATGTTTTGCATTAAACACAACTGTACAACAGAAGTATTAAATACAAAATGTCAACTTTCTTTGTCCAAAAATGATCCAAAGATCATATATAAAATGTGTCGTGTAAGAAACCAAAATGAATCTTGCAACAAGATTCAATACACACATTCTCTATAGATATTACTTCCATTTCTTTATTGCTGTCAACAATTAGTTCCTCCTTCTCTTTATTTGACTTTATCCTAGATATGAACCCTTGTACTGTGGAAGCGCCTCGATCAGATACTCCACTATATAGCCACTAAGTACTTAATGCAGCTATCGCAAATCAGATTCATAAATTGACAAGCTAAGAAGTTATCTGATGATTACCGTCTTTAATTCTAGGTCTTATACTGCTAACTTCTTTATGTCCCTAGGACCTTCACCAGTACGGAATTGACCAACATCAATATGTGGAGAAGATTTGGTCTTTTTACCTTTAATCTTAGTGTGTTTCATCTTTGCCTTCCATTTAGTTTCATTAAGGGCTGTAGGAGTAACAAACTTGAGTTTCTCCTCCTCAGCAACGCAATGGGCAATCAAAACATTGAAGTCCCATTCCTTGTTGGGTCCCAAATTTTTGTTTTTTATTATTTTATTAAGCATGATCTAAATAAATTTTATGGTCTTATTAGATAAACCATTTTATTTGGAGTTTAATTATTATGTCAAGTTTGGGATGATTTATTGCTTGGATTGATGGAATTAGAAGTATTAAATGGAGAAATTAAGATTAAGTTAGAGTATAGCATGGTGTAAGTTAAAGAAGTAAGAATGTATAAGGGCAAAATTGGAAAATCACTTAAGGTTAAAAGACATAAGGCTTATATTGGAGGGCAAAAGGGACATTGTATGATTTTTAAAAGTATAAGTTATAAGAAATAAAATTTTTGTCTTGTTTGAAAAGAGAGAAGCATGAAAATTGGAGGGAGAAAAAGAGAGAGAGGAAAGAAAGAAGAGAAAAGCTAGGGTTTGTGAAGATTTTGAAGCTTCAACAAGTAAGCTATGCTTTAAATTTCATTGTTTTGGTTAAATGAAACTCAAATGAAGTTGAATATGGGTAGAAAGTTGTTGATGACTGATATAAGCAGGTGTTCTTTTTAGGGTTAATGATCAAATGTAGTTTATGAATTTGTTTTGAGTGATATTTGGTTGAAATGAAGTTGAGAATAAAGTACAAGAGATGGTTTAGGTTTGAGATGGGTGATATATGAAAGAGGAGAGGTTAAAAGGTTGAAATGTAGCAAAACACGTTCTCAGAACGTGTTTCTTTTTAGGTTTTGCCATGACAAACTCTAATTTTCTTGCACAAAACATGTTTTGGTATTTTAGGCATAACTTTTTCTGCAGTTATCTAAGTGGAATGATTTTTGATTTGGAGTTAACGAGCGACATAGGGCTACACATTCTATGAAGGAATCGAGTCTAAATTCAGTCTCTAACCATTTTAATTTCTAGATGGAAGCTGGACATAGAATTTTGTTTCATCATGAGAAATATTTTAGATTGTTGAGGTATGACTTTTCGATTCCTAAACCAAATTGAATGGAATTTTGGTTATTGTTTAAGGAAATCAAGTGAGGCAAAAGAGGCAAGAGGAGCAATCGTAAAGACATCCCTAAGCAAGTTTATAAGCAAAGATTTCAAGGTGGGTTACAGTTTTATAATTAAGTAATAGGCCATTAATGTTTTCTTTCAAATGATGGAAATAAATGATTTCAACTATTTTATGAATGTACATTATAACTCTTGAATTCTTTGAAAAAGTGTTATGTCTTTGGTATGAGCATTTTATGTTGATGAAATACGAAAAGAATGTGAAAATGATTTTTGAAGAGATACTACAGTTGAAAAATCAAGTTTTGAAAATATGCCTTTTTAGGCAACAAGTTTGCAAGATATGAAATACATGAATATATGGGTTTTTGGTGGTCCCCTAAGTTAAGTCAAGTGCACTTTGATAAAAGGCTTCTCCCGCATGCCTGCTAGTGGCATGGAGCTCCTTCAGGGACTCCCATAAGTTCACGGCTATGGATGACCATTAAGTGAGATTGCGATAGTACGTTCTGTTCACGGCTACACAGGACCCTTATGGGAAATGTGTAGTACATTCTATTTGCATCCACCCAAACCATTTGATGTGCCTACGTGTTTATGATTTGTGAACAAGTTGTTGAATGCATAGATCATGTTATTTGTGAATTGGATTGCATGAAGAAAATTTGAGAAATATGTGCTTATGATTCAATGTAAATTATTTTCAATGGTTTTGCTTGTTACCCACGAGCTTTAAGCTCACCCACTCCTAATTCCATCCCATCTTCAGGTGAGAAGCAAGAGATCGAGTAGTCAAGGGTTATGGCATCACTCCGAATTTGCATACTTTTGAATTTTGAGTTAGGTTTTGGGAATTTAAAGGTTTAGCTGCATTTCAAGTATCTTTTGTATTTTTGGATTATAAAGTAAATGATGTATTGTGGCTTGAAATGCTCATTAAAGCTTTGTAAAACTCTTATCCATTTTTATAAATTAAAAATATTTCGCTTTGCTCGTGGCTTTTGTTTTCACAAGACATTTTGTTTGAAATGAGATTAAAGTTAGAAAAGTCGTTTATATTATATGTGTTTTTGCTTTTGGGTTGAATTGATGAATGTGGTTGAAGGATTTTAAATTTGCATTTTACTAAGATAAGTAGTTTAGGTTATGGGTTTTGTCACAGGGGTTTTCGCCGCGGCATAAGTCACTAGAAGGGTCAATAAGGTTTACTCACAAATATTCGCGGCGACGAAGCCGGTTTACTCATTTATGTTCGCCGCGGCAAAACCCGCCTTTGCTTCCGAAGGATTCTTCTTTCAAATTTCCAAATTCTAAACCTCCCTCCACGCTCAAGCTTCGTGATCCTATGTCTGATGTTGGGCTCCGGAAATGGGGTCCAACATTTAAATACCTCGAATCTATCATCCAAAGCAGTAGTGAGATAGATGATGAGGTAGTCAAGCATATTATCAGGATGGCTAAAATGGAGCGCCTTAAGAGTTTTATATGATGAGAAAATACCATTCAAAATAAAAGGTATATTCTACTATTTAATAATTAGGTGAACCATACTCTATATGGCAAAGTACAATAACAACAATAACAACAATAACCTAATAAAAATTCCACTAATACACGGAATCTGAGGAGGTACAGTAGTATGTTGCCTTACTCCTAACTAGTAATAAAACAAAAAATAGAATAATAAAAAATAAAAATAAATACAATAAAATAAATATTTAATAAATAAAATATTTAATAATAATAGTAATAATAATAATAATAATAATAATAATAATAATAATAATAATAATAATAATAATAATACAGCTAAGTAGGAAAAAGTTTAGGCTAAATCCCTAAAAGGTAAATACTAGATATTTAAAATTTTAGGCCAAATATAAGAGGAAAATGCTAACAGACCTAAAAGAACGATAAGGATCTCTTTATGAGAGATTTTTTATTTATATCTTAGTACACCAAAGTTTTCTATTGTGGGTTATGTCTTCAGTAAGTTCCAAAAGTGTCATATCATTCTTGATTACCTCCCTCTAATTCTTCTTAGTTCTTTCTTTTTTCTCTTACAATCTTTAAGTACAATCTCTCGCATCTTCTCACTGGAGCATCTGGGTGTCTCCTCTTAACATGTCCAAATCACCTAAGCCTTATCTCTCTTAATTTTTCAATAATATTAGTCACCTTTAATTTCTACCCTTACCATTACATTTCTAACCTTATCTCTTCTACTAAAGTTGCACATCCAATGTAACATCCCTATCTCAGTCACATTTAACTTATGACTATGTACCTATTTGATGGGTCAACACTTGGCCCTATAGAAGATGTCCAGCCTAATTACTAAACGATAGAATTTATCTTTAAGCTTGAATGGTATCTTCTTGTCATATAAAACTTTTGATGTACTTCTTCATTTAAGCCACCCTGATCTGATCTGGTGAACTATGTCTTCATCAATCGCTCCATTACTTTAGATGAGAGATCCTAAATACTTAAAACACTCTTTTTATAGTATAACTTTTGAACCAATCCTTACGTCCATATCAATATCCTCCCTATGCCCTGTTACACTCTACGTACTTAGTCTTAGTCCTACTCAATTTAAAACCCTTATACTCTAACGTATCCCTCCATCATTCAAGCTTGACGTTGACACCCTATTTTTTCTCATCCATTAGAACAATGTCATCAGCAAACAACATACATAAAGGGACATCCCCTTAGATATTCTTGGTAAGCTCATACTGAAAACGGAGCCTTAGTGAAGCATAATATCAATAAAAAAATGTTTTGTATCTCCTCTTATCGTCCTTACTCTTTACACCTTCATACTGAAGTAAATCACTTGTTAATATAGAAATCGCGTATAATATGCAAAATACACAAGAAGGGGGAGTTGAATTATGTTAAATCGTCTAAGATATGAATCTTTAAAATCTTCTTGATTTTCTTGACAAAATTCAAACGATTACAAGTTTACACAATGCACTTAATTTGATGAGTAATGCAATATCAAAAATTAGTATCTATTCTTCTAAACAATAAAAAAATTAAAAAGGTAAGAGTTAGAGAATATGACACCGCGATTTATACTGGTTTACCCTTAACCTTAGGCTATGTCTAGTCCTCAGAGTTTCTCTGAGATTTCACTATCTCCTTCAATTTTACAAGTATTATTTCTACACTTGTAGAGCCTCTTCAGGTCTCTTTCACAAAGTATTCTTTATCTACTTCCTTAGCCTCTTCAGGCTCTAGCCTTCCTTTTTCTCGAAAAGATATTGTTTGAGCTTT
>JANZXP010000194.1:4460677-4473093 GCA_027576715.1 Erythroxylum flavicans
AGGAAATTTATGTTGGTTCGGGTCCTTTGAAATTTGGGTGAGAATTGTTTGTGAATTGATGAGTGAAAACAAGGAATTTGGGTAAAAATGCGAACTGAAACTTTAATGGATAAACTGCACCGATCTAGGCAGAATTGGACTTAGTGGTCTACATCAAGTTGTAGATTATCCTTTTAGCTTTCTATCTCTATAAAGATCGAAATTTTTGGACGTCAGGTGTAGAAGTTGTGACCATTTTAAGGTAGCTGTGTTTAGGTGCAAATTCTGCATAATTGGTGTTTAATTTAGATTAAATGGTAACCTGCATTTAATTGATTAAATTGTAGCGATACATGCGAAATCAGACAAAGTTGTCTTCATAAAAGTTGTAGGTCTTGATCTTAGGTTTCTAACGACATATAGTTTGTAATTTTTGAATTTCTGGATTGTCTGATTAGAAGTAAGGATGTCTGAATTGGGGAAAAGTCGCGATCGTGAGGCGGTGCGATCGTGACTGTGCTGTTTTTCACCAATTCGGGATCGCGACGAAGGCGCGATCACGACTCTGGCACATAAATCACCATCGCGACCAAGGCATGATCACGACAAGTGCATAAAAATCGCGATCGCGACGCAGCACGGTCGCGATCGGCCCTAAAATTTCCGCGAATCGCGATCTCGATGAGGCGTGATCGCGATGGGCTAAATTTTTGCTCAATGTCGCGATCATCACGTAGAAAGATCGTGACATGCAAAATTTTGTTCAAAGTCACGATCGTACTATGGTACGATCGCGACTTGCTCACTGATACAGACCCTCAGTCACACCCGTGACTTTTTCCCTTTTGAATTAAGATTTTCATTTTCAAAATTCAAATTGTTATTAATTCTTCTACACCCAAATTAATTATTCCTTGTTCATTTTTTTGTTATGAAAATTTTTTTAATAAATTGTGGGGTAATATTTTTACCTTTCCTATGAATTTTCTTTATTTAAAAATCTTTATTATCTATTTCTTTTAAATTGATATTCTTTAATAAATTGTGTATTAATTATTTTATTAAATAATTTGTTTTTGAACAATTTAATTTTATGTCTATATTTGTTCTACGATCCCACCACGAATTTTCCTTACCTAGTCTCTATGTTGCAATGTTTCCAAAATACATAATTAGAATAAATTCAAATAAACTCCCAATGGTGACACGTAGTCATCATAAAATCTGTATGGGGACCCAGGGCCAACAATCTCTCCATTTGAACATTTACTTGAACTCATCTATTTTGGTGCTTTAACCACCCTTACACACTGCTTTTTCTTCATCTTTTGCATGTTTCTGAGTGATCAAGGAAGTTGTTTGGTATTTCTTACAACCTAAACAAGGAGAAGATTAAAGAAAAGAGGAGCATTATCAAAGGTACATATGTTGAAATTTCATGTTCTTATAATTTGTGTATGCATGCATTTAAGATTTTGGATTTTTGGGGATGTCGTGGGGTTGGAATTTAGATTTAGATTCCGACACTTCCGCTGCCTTGTTATGCATGTGATTCATGAATCCATGGCTCCCTAAAAATGGTATCAAAGCTAGTTATGCATGTATAAAATGATCTATTGAACATGTGCAAACTGTTTGTTGGGTTGTGACTGACATGTATGTTGGTTTGAAAAAATTTGTATAAATCGAATAATTTTTTTTAATTTCCTTTCAAAAAAAATGCTTATAATGTGTTATGTTATGTTTCTATCAAAGGAAATTACAATTGAATGTCATTTTCTATTTTATTTCGAATTAATATCTAGTCTGTTCATATGTTAGTTTTTGGGAATTTTTGAAAAACTGAATGCATGTGTTGATTTTGAAAATTTCTTAACAATCCTAGAAAACTTGTTTCTTTAATTTTATTTCATAGAAATGTTTATAAGGTGTTATGCTATGTTTCTGTTAAAGAAAAATGCAATTGAATGTCATTTGCTATTTTATTACGATTTTAGTTTCAGCTTAATGCATGTATGAAGTTCTTGAAAATTCTGAAAATCTGATGAACATGCATGCTTGTAAATTCCATATTAATTTTTATAAAATTGTTTTATGAATTTTCTGCATGGACATGCAATATAAGATGTTGCCACGTGTATGAGATGCATGACACTTGTTGTTAAAGTGATTATCTTATGCATTCATGATGTAGAGTATGACTAGTGTTAGAAGTAATATGACAAGTATCATAGACATGTGATGTGCTGGCTGATTCCATTAAGTTAATTTAGGCACATTTAGAATGTGTAAAAAACTTTGGATATTTTCTAGAATTAATTGAATTTGATTCAATTAATAAATCAAGTCAAAGTAAACATTGGTCAACTTTTTGTAAGCTGATGGAGTTGACTTTTTTAATGACTTATATGTATGTTTTTTTGGTTATAAGACCTTGAAAATTTTTTCTAATATAAAAAAATGTATTATTTGATGCTAGTAGCATGCTAAATGCATATGTTAGAAATTAGGGGTTTGAAAAATTTCCAGACATCGAATCGGTCTCATTAGTGTCAAGTAGGTTAACTCATTTATCATGATAATTTTGGTCGTCAATATATTTTTTTACTTGTGCTGAAATTGTCTTGATAAATTTAAGATGACCTAGAGATGTTTTAGATAACTAATTAATGTTCAAAAATTATGGAAACCCTAGGGATTAACTTAGAATTAATCCAAGTAGAGCATTGCATTTCTAGTGTGACTAGAAGAAGACGTGTGTACTAGAATTAAAGTGTTTATTTTGAACATCAAAATAATTGAAATTTTAGGGTTCCTAATCGAATCACATTTATAATTCGAATTAGTCGAGACTAACACTAGTACCCGATTCCGCTCAAGAGTTGAATCAAATCACGAACTTTTGATATATAGTCAAGTCACAACCTAAATTAAACCTCCTTTGTATGATATATGCATTAGATGCATTTTAAGGGTAGTTATAGACATAGACTCAATTTAATTGAGTTGTCCATAATCTGAATATATATATGTAATATATATATATATAATATCATCCAAGTATTGATGAGACCTAAGAATAAATCTCTCAACCAAAATATTAGGACTTACGTCTTCCATTGATATGGCAAGAACCAAAGTTCTTTTAGAGTTAGGTTGTTAGGCAAACCCAAGCCCACTCTACACGAATATATTCAAACCATGGAATTTAGATTTTTAGATTAATGGGTTGGTCTTAACCAGAAGCATTGATTTGTTAGGCAAACTCAAGGTCAACGTAGATTGAGGCGAAGTTGGGTTATATATATGAAATGTATATGAATCAAGAGTTAATAACCCAATGAGTGTGCTTAATCAACAGTTGATGGCACAAGTCGATAGTTGCATAACTGAATGTCATTGGTATGAATGATACCTACCGATTGACCTAAGATGGCTTGTTTGACAAATCCAAGTTCATTTTTAGTGATATTAGCTATTGACCCATTAGGAAAACTATAATTTTTCTCGAATTCATAGTGAGGGCTATGGATTTGGACAAAAAAAGTGGGACATATAATTCATGTCATTAAAGTCTTTATTGATATGCATTAGTGTACATTCTAACACTTTCTTTCATTCTTTTAAGTTATTGAATCGCCATGATGTCTTCATCCAGTATGAACCTACGCTCTTTATTAGACTCCAACAAACTCACGGGGCTTAACTTCTTAGATTGGCTACAAAATTTAAGAATTGTTCTCAAATCTGAGAAATTAGGATATGTCCTAAAAGAACCACTTTTCGATCCCCCTACTGCTGATGCATCTGATGAGGATCAGAAAACTTACAAGAAGCTACCGGATAACGATGAGCTAGCTGGCTATATAATGTTGGTCTCTATGTCACCGGAATTGTAAAAGTAGCATGAGGCTGTGGATGCTCATACTATAGTCTACCATCTAAAGGAACTGTTTGATGAGCAAACCCAGTTTAAAAGGTTCGAGACCTCGAGGTTACCTTTTCACTCTAAGATGGATCCCTCCAGTGTAGTATGTGCTAAAGATGAATGGATACATTGAGAGGTTAGCCAGTTTGGGTTTCATAATAGATCATGAATTAAGTATAGACTTATTTCTGACTAGTTTGACCGATAGCTATTCACAATTTGTGTTTAACTATTGGATGAACCAAAATCCTCCTTGATACCTGAGCTGATTAATCTACTCAAAACAACTGAGCAACTTGTCAAGAAAGGCAATACGGCTATGATGCTGGTGGACTCTCCTTCTGGTTCTCACAAGAGGAACCAAATGAAGAAGAAGAAGTCTAAGAAGCCAGTGGAAGGTGTAGCTAAGAAGAAGGCAAAGGAGACTACTTCAAAGGGGATATCCTTCCATTGCAATAAGGAAGGACATTGGAAGAGGAATTGCATTGCCTATCTGGAGTCACTGAAGTAGAAGAAGGCATTAGATGCTTCACCATCTACTTCATATATGTTATTTATCATTGAGGTTAATACTATTTCTGATCATAACATTTAGGTATTAGATACAGGATGTGGCTCACACATATGTGTTAATATACAGGGTCTCAGGGATAGTAGACTACTCAAGAAAGGAGAGATGGACCTACATGTAAGAAATGAAGCAAGAGTTGCTGCATTAGCCGTAAGAATCTAAGTTTTGTATCTTCCTAGCAGGCTAGATTTAATTTTTGATAATTTCTATTATCTACACATTGTAACAAAAAACATTGTATCTGTTTCATGTCTTCATAAAACAAGATTTCATTTAACTTTTTCAAGCAATGGTTGTTCAATTAAGTTGAATGAAATATTGTATAGTATTGCTACATTATGCAATAGTATTTACATATTAGATATGTGCAGTCCAATTTTAACTATCAATGATAATAAAAGAAAAAATGGGATAATTTAAAATCATCTTACTTATGGCATTGTTGACTTGGCCATATAAGTAAGAAATGCATGGCTAAGTTGCACAGGATTGGTAGCTTAGGGTCATTTGATTATGAATCATATGACACATGTGAATCTTGCTTGTTAGGAAAGATGCTTAAATTACTTTTAAAGAAAAGGGTAAACGAGTAAATGGGTTATTAGACCTAATACATTCTGATGTATGTGGTCCGATGTCCATTCATGCCAGAGGTAGTTTTATTTACTTCATTACCTTTATCAATGATTATTCACGATATAGGTATGATTATTCACTATATAGGTGTGTGTATCTAATGAGATACAATTCTGAAGCATTTGAAATGTTCAAACAATTTAAACATGAAGTAAAGAAACAGCTCAGTAAAAGTGTCAAGACACTTCGATCAGATCGAGATAGTGAATACTTGAATAAGGAGTTTCTAACTTATCTCAAGGATAACGGGATTATATCCCAATGGACTCTACCTTACACACCGTAACATAATGGTGTGACTGAAAGGAGAAACTAAACCTTATTGGACATGGTAAGATCTATGATGGGCTTAGTAGATCTACCGAAATCCTTTTGGGGTCATGCACTCGAGACTGCTATTTATGTGATAAACAGAGTCCCTTCAAAAGCAGTTGGTGTTACTCCATATGAGATATGAACTAACAAAAATCCTATCTTTCTCATATGAAAGTTTGGGGTTGTTCGGTTGACGTTAAACAGATTCAATCAGACAAGCTTGAAGCAAAATATGATAAATGTCTATTTGTAAGATATCCTAAGGAAACAATTGGATATCAGTTCTACAATGCTTTAGAGCAAAAGGTGTTTGTCTCAAAGCATGCTATCTTTTTAGAGAAAGGATTTCTTCTAAGAGAAGACAATGGGAGTAA
This sequence comes from Erythroxylum flavicans, assembly GCA_027576715.1. Classification (NCBI taxonomy): domain Eukaryota; kingdom Viridiplantae; phylum Streptophyta; class Magnoliopsida; order Malpighiales; family Erythroxylaceae; genus Erythroxylum; species Erythroxylum flavicans. The sequence goes on from JANZXP010000194.1 coordinate 4,466,481, forward strand.
AGTTGAACTTGATGAAGTTTATGATGCTCAAATAGACATAAATCAATTTCCTGAACCTGAGATTGTTGTTCACAGAGATGAGACAACAGTTGAATCTTCTGACATGTAAAATGTTCGTAGGTCAAGTAAGATATGCAATGTTCCACAGAGATATGGATTTCTCGTAAATGAACAAAATGATGTATTATTCATAAAGGACGATGAGCCTATAACTTATGAAGAGGCTCTAAAGAGTTCAGAATATAAAAAATGGCTTAAACCATCAAGTCCGAAATGGATTCCATGTTTGGAAACCAAGTATGAACTTTGGTTGACCACCTAAAGGGCTAAAACCCATAGGGTGCAAGTGGATTTTCAAGAAGAAAATAAACATGGATGGTAATGTGATTACCTATAAAGCAAGACTAGTCGCTAAAGGTTATCGTAAAAAACAAGGCATTAACTATGAAGAGACATTTAGCCCCGTAGCCATGCTTAAATCCAATAGAATACTCCTAGCCATTGCTGCTCATTATAATTATGAGATATGACAAATGTTTACATGATACAACCTGAGGGCTTCATATCCAAAGATGACAAAAAGGTATGTAAGCTTCAGAAATCCATTTATGGATTGAAGTAAATATCTAGGAGTTGGAATATCTGATTTGATGAGACATTCAAAGAGTTTGATTTCTCACAAAATCCTGATGAACTTTGTGTATACAAGAAGGTTAGTGGGAGTGCTATATATTCCTTGTGTTATATGTGGATGACATATTACTAATATGAAATGATGTCTCAAGTTTAGAATCAGTCAAAATTTGGTTGTCCCAGAATTTTTCCAAGAAAGACCTTGGAGAAGCGACTTATATATTGGGAATAAAGATCTATAAGATAGATCATGGAAGTTGCTAGGTCTTTCACAGTCTACATACGTAGATAAAGTGCTAAATAGGTTTAGCATGAAGCAGTCCAAGAGAGGGTTTCTTTCCATGATTTATGGGATAAAATCCTCAAAATTTATGTGTCCCAAGATGCAATATGAGAGGACTCGCATGAATATGATCCCATATGCTTCAGCAATAAGATCAATCATGTATGCTATGTTATATACAAGACCTAATATATCGTATGCTTTAAGTGTTATGAGCAGATATCAATCGGATCCTGGTGAGTGTCACTGGGTGGCTGTCAAGAATATCCTAAAGTACTTTTTAGAAACCAATTCATATGATAGGTAATTCTACTTTTTTCTCCCAAAAACATTCATCTCCTTCCCATGCTACTTTTGTTAATGGATCTACTTCCTTTGTGATAGGTTATGGTAATATTAATCTCACTCCATTACTTTTTCTATCCTTTGTCTTAAACCGACTAGGCTTTCCTTTAATTTAATATATGTGAATAAACTCACTTGTACTTTAAATTGTTGTATCATTTTCTTCTTAAACATTATCTTTTTAGGATCGTATAACAAAGAAAATTATTGATGTAAAACCTTAATAGAGATGGTTTTACATTCTAGATACTCAAATTCTAAGCCTGTTGCTTGTTTAAGTGTTTTTAAATCTTTTTGAAGCTTATTGTCAGTTAGGACATCCATCCTCACCTATATTGAAGAAGTTATATCCTCACTTTTATAATGTATTTTCCTTAGATAATGAGTCTTGTCAGTTTACCAAATATCATCATCTATCTTCAATCCCTCGATTTCCTAAACAAGCTAGTTTTCCTTTTAAATTAGTACATTCTAATCGATGTTTGGGGTCTATGTCATATTATGTCTAAATTTGAATTTTGATATTTATTTATTTTTTATGATTTCCCTCCAGTGAATTTGTTTTATTTAATAAAAATTTAAAATTATTTCCCTATTTTACTATCTTTTATACTGAAATATAAACACTATTTAATATCTTTATCCATATTATGATAAATGATATTGCAAAGAATATTTTTTCATCATTAATTTAGAATGTCATTCTTTTTCAATCATCATGTGTTAATACACCATCATAAAATGGTGTAGTTGAAAGGAAAGTTTGATATCTTGAATCCGCCAAAGCACTCTTATTTCAAATGCACCTTCTTAAATAATTTTATACCACCATGGTTTCTATAATCTATTTTTAATCAATTGTTTACCTTTATCCATTCTTCATGGTGAGATTCCTTACAATGTTCTTTTTTGTACTAATTTTTTCCCTATTACACCCTAAATATTTGATAGTAGTTATTTTGTTTTGTTCTTAATGCTCCTCCTCAAGCATTAAGTTAGATCCTAAATCTTTGAGATTTGCTTACTTAGGCTACTCTTTTCTACAAAAGGAGCATTAATGCTACTATCCTAATCTTAACAAATATCTTATGTCAACTAGTGATACCTTCTTGGAACATATTCATCTTGTCTTACTTCTTCGATTTATAAGAAGGAGGATGATGATTTATTTGTTTAAATGATTATATATCAAACTACTAATGTTACTTTTACATTTGATAACTCATACACAACCACAACCATCACGTATTTGTCTAGTCTATTTTAAAAGACGAGATCATCATTATACAAGTTTGTAACTGTCTCTTTTCTTACATCAGATCCAACAAATGATCATCTTGATCTCTCAATTACTTTTCACAAAGGTAAATGTTAGTCCACCAATTCTATTTCCCCATTTGTTTATTATGCTTACTTGTCTTCCTTTTTTTTTTATTCTTGTCACTTCACTTAATTTTGCAATGCTTTAAAAATCATTCATGAAGACTTATCCTATCATGGATGACATCATGCTATGATAAAATAGATGAATGGTTTAAATGTTAAAGGTATGAGGGACTTAGTGAACTTATAGTAGAAAAAAATGTTCTTAAGAACAAATAGGAATTGACAATTAAAGTCAATTATAATGGATTAGTAGCTCAGCTTAAAGTATGGCTTGTGGCAAAAAGCTATACTTAGACTTATAGCATGGATTTTTCTAATACTTTCTCTCCTATTACTAAAGTAGCCTTCATTTGTTTATTTATTTCTATGGAAATTACTCATGATTGGCCCTTAGACATAAAAAATGGAATCTTATATGATGACCTTCAGAAGGAAATATATATTGAGCAACCACTTAGGCTTATTAATCAACGAGAGTATAAGAAAGTTTGTCATCTTTGAAATTCCCTATATAGTTTAAAACAAAGTCCTTATGCTTGTTTTGAAAATTTTAATTAAGTAGTGGAAATATTTGGAATGAATAAGAGGAAATCTGCCCAATTATTTTTCTATGAACATTTTGCATCTAGCCATGTTCTCTTTCTTGTATATGTGGATGATATTATCATTACTAGAAGTGATAATATAGGCATTTTATCTTTTAAGTCATTTCCTTGTAATCATATTTAAACAAAATATTTACGGCTTTTGAAGTACTTTTTAGGAATGGAGGTGATAAGAAGCACAAAAGGCATTCTCTTATCTTAGAGGAAATATGTACTTGATATATTAATTGAGACCAAAAAGTTGGAGAATAAGCTATGCAGTGTTTCATCGCTCCTAATTACAACTCACAAAATATGAAGACTTGTTTGAAGACTTTGAAAAATATAGACTATTAATTGGAAAATTGAACCATCTTATTATAACTGGTCTTGATATTACATATTTTGTCAATATTGTAAGTCAACTCGTATCTTCTCTAACTATTCATTATTAGGATGCTCTAGAATATATCTTATATTACTTAAAGAGAGATCCTTGATAAGGGATACTATATAAAAATCATATACATACTTACATTGAGTGTTTCTCAAATGTTGATTGGATAGTTTCTAAGATTAACTAGAAATTCATAACTGACTACTATGTTATAGAAATTTGGTCTCGTAAAAAAATAAGAAGTAAAATGTCGCATCTAAATCTAATACAGAATTTGAATGTAAAGTCATCGCATAATTATCGTGTGAGATAATATAGATATATCAACTCTTAATTGAAATTGTTCTTAAAGCTTCAATACCAGTAAAGTTGAGTGATAATCAAATTGATACATATTGCTTCTAATCTTGTGTTTTTTGAATAAATAAAATATATTAAGATTGAGTATTACTTTGTTTATGAAAAGGTACAACAAAACTTGATCTTTATAAGATATATGAAAATTATAGAACACTTTTGAAAATATTTTCACAAAAGCTCAAAAAAGAGCTTAAGTTAAGTATATTTATAATAAGAAGATTTTAGCAAGCCTTAGTCTTTCTTTTTGTGAACCAGTATGTACGATAACGACAGAGATCTCTAATGAGGAAGAGAGGTCTTTACAAGGATGAGCTTTATGAAAGCCATAAGTCTGGCCATATAATAAGTGACAACAACAAAGGAAAGAGAGGGATGAGTCATATATGTATTGTAGGGCAAGGAAGTAGAGGAAGCAACAACCTTGATGGTAGATCTCTCTTTCCTAAGTGACTGTGGCAGTAAAGAGGATGATTCAAATGTCACCCATCTCCACATCTTCCTCAAATCTTAGGTTGTAGAGTGAGGAGTTTCCTCCTCTCACTATCTAGCAAGCTTCTTCAAAACCAGAGAAACAAATATGGAGCTGTGTAGTGGGAGATCCAGATTTATTTGGGAAGCTGCATTTTGTAGCTGCTTTGAATGAGGGTCCAATTGCACCACCTCCTGAAGTTCTTTTATAAGGAGCAAACAAGTGGAAGTCCTCTCTGGTAAGCTACTTTCTGGAAAAGAGAAATATTTTCCTTGTAGTTTAACATTGAGCGAATACTACCTGGAAAAAGAGTGGCCAGCAATCGATGATTATCATAGAAGATGATCTTTTCATATTCAAATTCTCTTCAGAGGAAATGGCTATTAAGGTTATAGACGTGGCATATTCAAGGTAAGCCCCTATTTTTAAGGAAATGGGAGTTGGGATTCAAGCTTGATAGAAGTTAAATAAAATCCATTCATGTATGAGTGAACATGCACAAAATATCTTTTAAATATTAGTCTTCTAAAGGTTTAAGCCATTTAGCTAGTTACCTTAGTTCCCCTTTTGCTTTGGATGAAAACACAGCCAATATCAAGAGACTAGGCTATATAAGAGTGTGTATTGAAGTTGTTCATAAGAAGTTGATGCCTGAATTTATTCCTATTATGAAGTTTAATTCGAGTGGAGAGCTAGTGGAGGACAAGATTCTGCTTTCTTATCTTTGGAATATGTATGTTAAACCTATCACCAAAATGTGGATACCTAAAACTAATATTAATGAGGAAGGTAAGGATGTAAAGTAACATATTGAAAAAGTTGATTCTTTACAAGTTGTTGGGGGAAGTACTAAAGCACAAAAGCATAAGTCACAAGATAAAGAAACTGTGAGCTTGGAAAAAACTTCCTCAGGTTAGGCAGAAGTTATGGAAAATGGTGAATTGGAAAAGTTTTCTACAGGTCAGATGGAAGTTGATGAGATTAAAATGACTGTGAATGTTCAAAATCAAGTTAATGTCGTTATTAATGTGCATGGAGAGAATGAAGAAAATGGTAGTAAGCTTATGGTTCCAACTTCTAACACCTCTCAGCAGAAGGTGGCTTCGTAGAAGCAAGATGTTAGCCAAGTGATGCAAAGTACCTGCTCTAATGATCATCATTACAATGTTAAAGAAGCGGATAACAAGGAGAATTCTTTATTCTCCACAAGTGAGGAAGCAAAACAAACAAAAGAGAACATAGTAGTATCTCTAGGGGCTGTTAGTTTAGAAAATGAAGTGGACAGTTACGGTACCACTCAATTACAAAAGGAATGGCAAGCAACAGTGAATAGAACTATAAAATCCAAAAGAAGGATTAAGTTGTCACACTCCAAATGATTTGTAGTATTTGGAATGTTAGAGGGCTTAATTGTCCCAACAAACAGCTAGAGTTGAAAGACTATATTCAAGCTAGTCAAACTTGTTTTGTTGGTTTAGTGGAAACCAAGATTAAAGAAGATGTTCAAAATGGTTTGAATTTCATACTTTCAGATTGGGTTACTCTAAGCAATCATTAAAACACCTTAATGGAAGGGCTATAGTGTTAGATCGAAAACTTAAGCATGTAAGATTTGGATAAAACGATAGATTTCAAAACATTTTTTAGAAATCAAATTTCAACGGAAGCAATATAACCAAATCAACATGCCAAGTCATACATGATACAGTATAAGGAAAATATTTAACATAAGAATAAGATGGTAGAATTATACCGACTCCTTTGCTACAGCTTTAACTCCTCACTGTGCTATGTTATCCTCGGCAATGTATCCTTTCCTAGGTGATGTATCCTCTTCTCGTTATTGTATCCTTGACCAATCTGATTTACCACTTGTTCTCCTTGGATAACTTGGTTAACAAGATCCTTTGATGGGACAAGAGAAGAAATCTTGAACAAATTTTGCCTTAGAAAAAGAAGCCAAAGATGAGACACCTCTCATGTAAGATAAGAGAGAGAGAGATAAAAATTCAACAACCACCCTTTGTATTATCTATCTCAATTTCAGTTAAGCCTCACAGAAAGAAGTGAATTGCATCTAATGCATCACATCCTTCCTTAATCAATCATAAAGAAGCCAATAAATGAGACTCTTCTCATTTGTTTTAAGATGGCTA
>JANZXP010000194.1:4473193-4487398 GCA_027576715.1 Erythroxylum flavicans
CTACTGGCGCCAGTTTAATCACCAAATCTCCTTAAAACATCTAGAAGTGATGATATCACTATAAACTCTTTATTTGAATGAATGTTCCCTGATACATGTTTCAATTAATAATTCCAACATGCAGACTCTGGATTGATACTCTGTAAAAATCCATTCCGATCATATCAAGAATTATACTCCTTTTAGGTTCTTCAGCTCTTTACTTAAACATGCTCAACTTGAATCAATTATTACACATGTTGATGGTTTGAAGTTGCAGGGATCCAATTCATTTCAGTGTGTTCAAATGCTAAAATTCATTAAATCAGAATGTGTCAAACTCCTCAAGTACAACTCGGACCTTTTGAAATTTAATAAAATGCAGGCCCTTGACAATTTATCTTTGACTCAAAAGAAATTGGCTATGGATCCTACAAATCCCTCTATCTTGGTTAAAGAGAAATCATATCTAAGTAGTAATTTACAATCTGTTAAAGAATACGGGGAACGATTGAAATAGAAGTTGAGAATTTTGTGGATGCAATATGGGGACAACAATACCAAATATTGTATCAATGTGATTCAGGGCATAAAAAATAGAAACAAGATCGTTTGTCTTGAGAATGAAGATGGTATCAATATAAATGATCAGGATGAGTACAAAAGGACGGCTATAGGCCATTTTTTTTACTCTAAATGGATTCTCTACACACACTACAATCTCTCTTGTAGTCTGGTTAGATGAATGGCTGGTTCAATCAATCATATACAAGAATCTGCTCTAATCAAGGAAGTCAATAGTGATGAGATAAAGGAAGTCTTGTTCTCTTTTCAACAAGATAAGTCTCATGGGCCAGATGGTTTTAATGCTAGATTTTTCAAGAGAAATGGAATTTGTTGCAAGTTCCAGTGGTCAAAACAGTTCAGCAATTCTTTAGTAGTGGCAAATTACTCAAAGAAGTTAATAAAACCCTTCTTGCTTTGTTGCCTAAAGTTTCTAATCCTAAGATACTGAATGACTACCGATTTATTGCCTACTACAATGTGTTATACAAGATTATCTCCAAGATTCTTGCCAACAAATTGAAGATTACTCTAACTAGTATTATTAATCCTAGTCAAGGAGCATATGTTCTAGGTAGATGTATGGGAGACAACTAATGCTTGCTCAAGAGCTATTCAGAGACTATAAACAAAAAGAACATGTTAAAAGTTGTGCTCTTAAGATAGACTTTGCTAAGGCTTATAATATTGTGGAGTGGGGTTTCATTATTAATGCTATTCATGTTTTTGGTTACCCCATTAGGTTTATTAATTGGATTTATGCTTGCATGTTAACAGTATACTTTTCAGTGTTAATGAATGAGAAACCTACACATCTATACTAAGCAGCTAGGGGCATAAGGTAGGGTGACCCACTATCTCTATATCTTTTCACTATAAAAGTTTTTTAAAGAATGACACACATGTGTATTGATGAAAACTTAGTTTTCAGATATCATTATCAGTGTAGAGAGCTCAATATTACCCAATTTGCTTTTGCAGATGATTGACTCATGTTAGGTGCTAATGAAACTTCTTCAATTGAAGTTATTTATTATCTTTACAGAGATTTCAAGAAGTTTCTGAGCTAAGATTTAATCCTCAAAAAAGCTTTGCTTATTTATCTAAGCTAAGCCCTGATAACTCCTCAAGAGTGATTACTGAAGCAAGGCTGTCCATTCACTAGTTACCATTTATTTACTTGGAAATTCCTATCTCCACAAGGAAGCTTAAGGAGGTTGAATGTAGACCTCTCATTGATAAAGATTAGAAAAGGATTTCTAATTGGACTAATAAATTACTATCTTATAGAGGTATACTTCAGCTTGCTATTTCAATCTTCAATAATCTACACATCTATTGGTTGTCTCACTTAACTATTCCTAAAGGAGTTTTAAATAAGATTGATAGAAGCATAAGAGACTTCATATAGCATGGGTTAAATACTAGTGGTAAGAAGATTTGTAAAGTTAATTGGAGTGTCATTTGTTTTCCTAAATAAAATGAAGGGTTGGGAATCAACTATGCTAGTAGAATGAACCAAAAATTGTTAGCTAAAAGGTTATGGACAAAATGTCATGATAAGGAAAGCCTTTGGATGAAATGGGTGCAATTGTTTTATGTCAAACAAAGAAGCATTTGGTCCATATCTCAAAAAAGTACTCATTTCTATACTTTTCAACAAATTTTATATACCAAGTTAGTCTTGCATTCTCATATCAAGCACTACATTAGAGATAAAAGAAGTACTAAATTCTGGTTTGACAATTGGCATTCTCTTGGGCCTTCATGCTGTACACAATATTTCATTACTCTTAAAAGGTTGATCCCTGAAAATACTATAATGCAAGAACTTATTCACAATGATAACTGGTATTGACCATATCACATATGTAGGGGAATTACCCCAATAGCAAACAATATGCTGGATTATTTACTATATCAGAGGCTACAGGATGAAGCTAGATGGAATTTACATAACTCATGCAAGTTTAATTTTCTTTCTTGTAATAAAAGTTGTTTCTTGGTCTCATGAGGTTTCCCTTTTACAAATCAATTTGGGGTTTTGGTATCACTAGAGCTCATTCTTTCATTCTCTGGTTAGCAGCTATTCAAAAGTCGAGTACCAATGATAGCTTTAAATTTCAGATCTTGGATAGTTCATTATGTTTGGATGATGAGAAACACCAAGTTATTTAAGAAATCTGAATAATTTGACAAATTCACCTAGATAGAGTTTTACTTCTAAGTTTAGATTGAAGATTGAGACACTCATCTCTACTTGATTCATAGTATCACTTAAAAATTAACAAAGCATTATAGGTGTTATCTTAATATGTAGTTTGTTGTTATGTTATACTCCAGCTGTTGGGGATGAATTTCAGTTCTCATTGTAATTTCCATCTTTTTGAATGAATACATTACTTTTTAAGTTGGACATGACTAAACCTTTAAGGGCAAGTTCTATTTTGTGTAACCTGTAGATGAGATTGCGTAGCTGTTAAAATATCCCAAAGCTTGATTATATGGATCTCATGTAGTAGTTTTTTTTTTTGGTTGCCCACGAAATATCCTAGGCGGGTCCCAATTATAAGAAAGTACCTTTAAGTCATCCACAACCAGGTGTTGTCTTAATATTAACAAGTATATATATACATTGTATTACACTTACAAATGGGATGAGTAATTGCTTTTCTTATTTACGAAAGCTAGAGTTACTCTCGTGAATGAGAGTAAAGGTTAAATAACAAAAGAGACCTCATGTAAACATTGACCTGAAAAGATCAACCAAAATGAATCAGACAAGCATTTTATGGCTTGGTCTCGAGAGAAGGGACCTGAAACAAAATGCAATATGTAGAAGTATACTGCATCACCCAGCGAATGTCCACAATCTTTCACTTTGAACTATCTCCTAAACGCCACCAACCTTCTAAAAAACTCTGCAAAGTCATATGCCTCTGTTTCTACTTTTTCTCTTCATTCTTCCCTTTATACAACTAACCTTACCGTTATATTTCAAGCTCATGCCAGAGGCTGTCTTCATAACTTTTTGTCTCAAACCTCCATTCTGTTGAAGCAAGTTATGCTTCTCCTTCAGGGTTCAGACATTCGGGAACCATCATGTTACGATCAAAATCCTTCCTGCATCCTTGTCCTACTTTAAGCTGCCAGAAGCCAAGTAGCAAATATAGGCATAGATCCTGTTGAGAAGAAATCATCAGCAAACACACTACCATCTCCTCCGCATCAACCGTACTTCCTCACAAACTAATATCAAAGCTACTGATCCAAACTTGGCAACCTTACCACTCACATGTTGCTTCTTTGGATCCTAAAGGTCAGATCTTTATAGATATTCACCAGGCTTATGCCACATTATCTTCATCAAGTTGCCAAAGCAAACTATGAATTGTCATTTCATACAAGAGCATATTGCCTTCGACATTACAACAAAGGCACCGGCTTCCCAGGATGTTGAACAACCACGTGGTGGGAAGCAGATAGTGTTGATGAAACAACCTTATGCACATAGCCTAGATGCCACCATCAAATAAATATAATTGGCTCTTCGGAGAAATGGAGTATTAGCATTGCTAGCTCGATATGCTATCGAAATAAGGAGTTCTTGACTAGGAGGAAATGGAAGACATAAGCATACAAATTTCATGCAATTTCCCATTTTTCTGTACAGACCAAACTTCGCATTTCATATAATTGAATAAACACAATGAAAAAAATTCATTTACAGCTCATTAGCACAGAGTTTATAACATGTATAAGGGTGCGTAACTTGAAGGCCTGTGCAGAAGTTATATTAGGGAGACTCTTTTGATGGTTAAGTATCTGATAGACCTGATCAAAGATAAGCCTCACATGTGCTGCAATTGTTGGATCTGTATGATTTATTGTAACAGCCACCTCTGTCATCCACTCCACTTTTCTGGAAGTTTCGTTACTAAAGTCGCAAGCTAACTGTTGTAGAAGCGCCAGTAGAACCCCTTGGCTTAATGGTAGTGGAACCATGGATAAAAGTCCATGCAGATCAACCTGGTGATTTAAGAGCAAACAAAAATTGAAAAGCTCGTCAACTTTCCATAAGTGTGCGAGCAATTTCCCTTTTCCTCAGTTTAAAAAGTAGGGAGCAAGAACCTTAATGATTCCAATGACTTAATTCGGCTTGGCACTCAACAAACAAACAATTGAAGTCAAAAGGATAATTTCCACCCATTTTCTTTTCAAGAGAGTTAATACAATCTGGTCAATCTTAAGAAAAACATTCAATCAGGATAAAGATGGTACCCAGAAAGTCAAAAGTGATCATGGCTAGAAACTGTCAATGCAAAATCTAAAGATGTCGATCATGTGTACTCTGTGCTCTTAGACATTGTTTATGTTAATGCATTAAGCATAGTTGCAATAAGTAGCACAGTGAAGTTTTGGTGATAAAAAAAAATGCAATGCAACGATTGAAAACGCATACGGCCAAATCTAAAAGAGAATGAGAAGTCCATTCAACACCTTACTAGCATCTATATTAGTTCAAGTATGTTTTCCCCATCCATAGATTTCACATGTGGCTAATAGTTCAAAGAAAATTTTACCCAGCACAATTGTAAGCATTTCCATCTGCCAAAGAAACTTCTGATGTTCCATAGAGCTACGCATGAGCACATTGACACATTGGGCTAATCTTAAGTGATTCAGTTCATGCAATTAAGAATGCAGAAGAATGTAACAAAAATATGCAGTAAATAGCCATATCAGAAAGAAAAACCACTAGTTCATACTACCACCAATTAAATAAAATATACTGTAGTTGAAGTTATATTTTTATGTCTGCATCTCACACCTAATGTGTAACTCACAATGTCTCTGAAACTATTTATCAGCCCCTAAGAACATAAATCTCTTCCTCATAGCGTTTCCACTAACACATAATTGCAAGAGGCAAACCATACCTGAGAACATAACCAGGAAACAATAGACAAATCACTTCTATGCAAAGCTATAGTGAATGCTTCCTCGTACTTCTGCTCACCAACCAATCTGGATAATTCTTCCATAGGATTGAAAGGTCCTTCAGCCTGTTAATGTAAGCACTCAAGTTAGTTACCAGTACAGTTGATTGATCAATGGAGAATGATAAGCCTTGCTCCCCTTGCAATTAAGCTTCTCAACACATTGGAGAAAAGAGAACCAGTACCGTCTCATGTAAACCAGCAATTGGACCATTGATTCCAGCTACTGATGGATCGCTAACTGTTGGGTTTGCATTTGCAGCTGCAAAAGCTATTAGCTTGCGTTGGCCATCAGTCAATTCTCCACTTAAGGTTTGTGTAATTGATGATGCTGACTTGATTGCATCCTGTTATAGTCAAAGGTTTTCAAGTTACACTAGCATAATTACCCAAAAGCAGTATATCATAATCTAAAAAATGTAATGCTAAGAGAGACCACTATATAGCCTTTATATGACATGTTCTAGTCTTTACATTTATTTTCTTTTCTTTCTCTACAAAAACGAAGAATTCCATCTGATTGCTTTATCCAGATATAAAATATATGGAGCATGGAGTTACTGATGTCATGTCAAAGTGCCAATACAGTTGGCCATCTTAAATATAAAGCATCGTTAAATGATACCGAACAAACAATACACACAAGAAAAGGAAACAAGTGGGATGAACAAAATGAAGCACATAGGAGCTAGATTTAAGAGCTCAAATGAAGCAACAGGATTTAAGTCACATCTTGGAGACATTTATGAGAAATCTCCTTGTCTTTGTTGTCCTCTTATAAACCATACATCTAACTTTCATCATCTGATTCAGAGCATGCTATAGAATATGATCACATGTTCAAAAATAAATGAAAGAGCTCTACACGGCCAAGTTAGTGAAACAAAAGTAACCAAGTGAGCAGACATTCGATACCCATATCAATTAGCGTCACTTCTTTCAAACTAAAATGGGGTGATTTCTTATAAAATCAACCAGTTAACCAACTAAACAACCAAAGATAAGCAGAAAAGATAGAATGAAAAAGAACCTTTTCCATGAATTTGATTTAATAACTTGAGCCAAAATCACACATAAGAAAAAATAGGAAAAGCATAAATTTCCAAATTTATGTGGACTTGTTAATAAAATTCATGGTGAAAAAAACAAAAGCAATGACGAAGATATATTATAAAAAGCCACACACCCTTAGAGCCGTGGTTAAGGGAGAGTATGAAGAATCAAACTGTTGTTGAGAAGCATTTATAATTTGGATAAGCCCTTTCTGAAATGCAGCGTCAACTTGATCAAACATAGCTTTGCATGACATCTCAAAAGCAGGAATAATTGAGGCTTCCATGATAGACTTTAATGCATCCTGCAAGAACAGATTACATGACTTTCTAATTGGCATCGAACAAATTTTTTTCTTGAACAGCAAGAAAAATAGACAGAAACAAACAATTTACAAGGTGTATATCAAGATGGATGTCCCCATTCTTTTCACTAAAGAGAAAACTAATAGGCGAATTTTCTTTAAAATCTCAAACATAAAGATGGACAGGTTAGTTCTTTTTATTTTAACATAATAATTACATCTTTTGGATTTTGACAGTTGAGATTTAAACTTAAAGGCAACACATGAGCAACTGTAAGGGGTTCCTTGGTCATTATCAAAATGACAAAGGACTCTTTTAAAAAGAGACTGAGCATACCAAGATATGCAGTTCAGCCTGATTTATTATGCCATTTTAACCTTGAACATGATAAATAGGTAGTATCTACTATTTCCTTTTTTAAGGTTCAAATAGTATGACCAGTGAATCCTAAATATCACATTTGATCTACCGAGGCCATTTTTTCAGACACATCAACCAATTCACAAATGAAACACTGACATTTTAGCTTTTTCTTCATAATCATTTCTAGGACTTAAAGCAATAACAGAACATAAAATATCGTGCTGGTAAAAGACACTGTTTAAAAGATATTGCTCCTTTTTATTGCTTTCTATGGTACCTAGGCATGCATAAGAGATATTGTAGTAATTTGTATTAAATTTACCTGAAGTGCTTGTTTGCCCGAGGTCTGAAATTGTAACTGTATCTGTCTAGCAACTGCAGCTTCAAGCTTTGAACTAACAGATTTTTCTAATTGATTCAATGTCTTCTCTCCTACACCCTTCTGGAAAAAAACACAGCAATGCACCTAAATAAAATCACTTTTGGGTTTAAGAAAAGGGAAACAATCTCTGAACTAAACTGTGACCCAATGGGTAACATAATGATTATGGGAAATCATATAGCCATCCGATGAAAACAAGCCATCAAATAACAATAAATTGTCCAGTGCAAACTGTTATTGAGGCTACAAGATGGGATTGCCAAATGGCTGTCATGAAATCATTAAGGAACATTAATAGGCTAATTATAACCAGAAAAATAGTCTATGACAAGCTTTAGCATTTAACCTGGAATGACTCTGTGATAGCTAAAGATATGCTTTTCTCCAGAGTGGGAACAATTCCACGAGCTACAGCAGGACCAACCGAAGCCATCTCCTTCTTCAGATTCTTTTCAGCAGCATTGGCCAAATCCTTATTTGTAAAGTTTGTGACTAAATTGGTCAACTGTTGGGTACGCTCTAGCTCCAACTTCTGATGTTTCACATTTTCTTCTTGGAAACGAGCCCATAAAGCATCAGTGTTATCCTTAACAGCTTTCTCAATATTTCGGCCCAAGGAGGCCTCCAATCTTTTGCTTTCTTTGGAAACTGGGGCTGATATCATACTATGCATCTGCTTTAGCATTTCTTTCTGTATAGACGTTAACTATCAAGAAAAAGAAAACATCATTGGGAAGCCTCCAGATTAAGAAATTAATGTAGACATAATAAAGGTGAGTCCATTGTGTCAAATCAAAAAATTTCAAGTCATGGTATTAGAAAAGGTGGGCATTGTGGTAGTTACTGGCCAGCTGGGTCCATGTAAATAAAACAGTAAGTATCTATATATATCAGATTACACATAATGATCATCTATATGCAGGCATGCATGAACCTATGTACGTATGTATGTATGTAAACTTTACCCATGCATGTTTAGAGTACTTCCGACTGATCAGTTACCTGATCAAGTGTATCTTGCATGGCTGACAACTGAGGTAAAGCAGCATCAATAGACAAGGCACCTGAACAGCAACCTGGTTCATTGGATGAATCTGTGGAATTGAAAGGACTTGTAGAAGGAGAAGATGGACCAGATATTTGGGAAATTTTCCCCTTTTGTTTTCTTCCCTTCATAGTACGGGCTGGGGACGTTTGCTCCACCATCACAGTTTCTAAATCACCAAGCTTGCCAGTCACATCTTTTGAGATATATTGAACTTCACCATTGTTAGCTCTATCTGGGACGCCACTAACGCTACATTCATTAGTCTGCTGAATTCCCCCAAAAGCATAAACTTCCACACCGTATTCTCTGGCCATCTCAGTGCTAAGATTTGAGGCCTGAGAATAGAAAGACCTCTCCTTTTTCTCTGCAACAGAGATTTCAATTTCTCTAGGCAATTCAATGTCATTGTATTTGTTTTTGCCAGTCTCTCCAACAACTTTACCCTCTACCACAACACTTTCATTGTCATTGTTGATAATCGCATCCAGCGAATTCACCTCTCCAACATTTATCCCTTGAGAAATTCGAGAACTATCAGATGTAGCTTGAGGGAGAAATTCAGAAGGTGTTACAAGATGGGTTGGGTGTTTAAATATTGAAGGAGATTCAGGAACTTTTGTGATGTCTGCCCTCACAATATCTTGCGTGTCATTCCTCAAAGTGTCAGCTGAGGATGAGGTAGCAGTTAAATTCAACCTGACAGCATCCATTCCATGGTCAACCAAATAATCAAACACAAGCTGATCACCACTAGGGTCACTTAATTGTGCAGTGAGGTCAGTTCTCTTAGGACTTGGGAGACCTGACAGTTTCCTGGACAACCTTGGACTTAAAGGAAGTGGTGGTGGCACATCGTTGATAGAATCAACATTGGCATGCGAGGTTGTAGCACTGGATTTCATGTCTGCAGCAGATTTAACAGAATAAGTAAGCCATTAATATCAGAAGAAGCTAGCTCACTAGTATAGCACTTCAAAAGCTGCCTCAAATTACCAGTAGCACTGGAATCACATTACCTATGGGCATTTGAGATGAATTAGTTCTGTGAGAAGATTCTCTTAAGGCAGAACTTTCAGAAGCATCACAACTACAAGGATCATTGGATTCTGTTTTCTTCAATTCAACAGCCTCTGCTGATGTTGGAAGGCACTGTGACAATTCCAATGCATACTGTTGAATGGCCTGTGTTTGGACACAGTATACCTGAACAATATGTTCTCCATTTGGTAAAGTATCGCTAGTTCCTGTAAGACTCAAAATGCACATTTTTACTGTAAACTCAGCTATGTAATCCATACGAGTTGCAGCTGGGTAAGGACCATATTCTATGTGCACAGCATATATGGCATTCTTCTTGGCATTTGCCAGTAAAAATAAGCCTGCTTGGGGAAGTGCTACAACTTGATTAAAGAATGCATCCTGAACTCTAGATTCAGCAGAACTCTTCAAAGTCAATGTCTGAGTGTTCTGCCAAGACTCAGAATCACTGGGCAACAACCACCCCTCCTCACTTGTAGAAGCCCATATCTTCACTTCCCGATTTAATGGACCCTATCAAGAAGCCCAAATTAACAATACTTTAGTCAGAGTGCCACCTAAAGCTAATTTGACTGTTGACTAATCGACATGTTTTCTCATCATATGACCATATTGTCAGAAGAAAAAGTAGACAACTTGCATAGTTGACTGTTCTACAGCAAACTAAGTTATTTAGCATGACGCTGGCTCAAGTCTAAGGAAAACAAAACAGCTTACCCCAGTTACAAGAATGATATGATCAGGCCGATGAGGGGCAGTGAAGAATGCTACAGAGTTCACAGGATGACCATCATGTGGTCTCAATATTGAGAGTGGAACAGCCTTACGGTCTTCCCAAATTTTGACCTGCAGAAAAAGAGTTGTTGATTAGTAACAGCATAAAATCAGTGGAGAATAATATACTTATTTTCCAATTACAATCAATAGCCATGAAAAACTATCAAAATTTTGACCTGTTAGAAGTGGTAATGTTTACTGTTGAAAAGTGTTTTTATGCACATTGTATGACATATATAACCGATGCCAAAAAATCTGCAACGTAATTGGTAGTTGATATCCCCATTTAATATTATTAAAAGAACAAAACGGTGAGCAAAAGGGCAAGAAAACAAACTGTGCCATCTGCTGAAGCTGAAGCTAGTCGGGTGGTCATCCATTGACACATTGATAATTCAGTAACTTGGCCATCATGTTTGCCAACAAGCTGAACCCCATTTATCAACTTATTTATTGTGCAATTAAGAGGCTCTTCCACTGAAAATACTACGCCTTTTCCAACCTTAGTGATGTCAATTCTTAGTATATGGTATCCAATGGCAATGATCAAAATTTCCTGAAAGGATTAGTTTGTTGCAAATATTCCATACAATTAACAACCACGACATAGAAAAACAGAGTGACTTAAAGAAAGTGCTAGATGGCATGAATGTCAAAATCCAGGATTACTTGTTTGTGAGGATGCCAACATAATCTAGGATGGACTGGTTCTTCCTCTGCCTTTATATGAAGGGCAAAAACAATCTTATCAAAAATTTGGGGCTTTTCTTCCTCATCTTCGCCTTCATCGATTTTTCGAACAAAAATCCGTCCATTAACACATATGCTGCCCAAATAGAAGCATATTTCAGTTATGGAAAGATAAACAAACAAAATCACGATGTCAAAAGTTACCTTGCCAGAAGATGAACATCCTCAGCGAAAAAAGCCATATCAGTTACTTTCTACAAAAGAAAAAAGTGCATGTAAATTTTCAGTTTATAGGCATCTGAGAATATTAAAGGAGACAGGAACACAAACTTGACACAGTTATTGAAAGGAAATTTGGTTACATGGAAAGCAGATTGTCAGTCAATTACAGGTATTAAACAAAAGAACAAAAGAAGTAACAAGTAAATTAAAGGATGAAAGATTAAAACTTTTGGCCAGTTCATCACTTAAGGGAAAAAAAAAAAAAAGACAATTAAAAGGTCAAGGCGTCAGTTATAACATCTAAACCAATATGTTTATTGGCAATTCATAATAGGAAGTCTACTTTAGTCTCTAATCTACGAGGCATTAATTTTCCTACATCTGAAACGCTGATTAATCATCTTACATATTTGTTGATCAATAGGTTAAAGTACAAGAAGGTGACGTTATTCGGGCAAAACTTGTTTGAAGTCTACAATGTGTACTAGATCATTAGAAAGCTTCAAAAATTGTACACGCTAATCCAATCAATAATGAGCAATATCTTAGTAATGTTGAACACACGGCTAAATGGAGTGGTGTGTTTCTGTTAAACACATAAATCCACAGCAATTACATGACGGTAATGCCCCTGTCTGAGTAAGGACTAACCAGGTTGTGGCCGCGAAGCAAAGATCTCAAAGCTGTATTGACATTGAGGATACGAATAGAACCAGGTTTCAGCCCGTAACAGATGTAATTCCTATTAACAGCAATTTGGCGACCAAGCAGAAGTCCAGGATCAGACACATACTTAGTAATAGGAGTGACTTCGAGTTGAGGTTGAACCTCTCCTCGCAACCTCACATCAATATCATAAACTACGCTGTCCCCAGTCAAATGACGCCCTCTAGGAAGCTTACTGCTGAGCATTCTAATGGGGGCAGGACTGGAAGGCTGCTGCTGACTAGGAGGTCCCAAACTGACAGGTGGAGCAGAAGGAACATGGAAGTTGGTGGAGGAAGCAACTGGAGTGATGGTGTCAGCAGAGGAAGGAGGTGGCTTTTGCTGGTTTTGATTGTTCAACATGTCCATCAAAACAGAACCACCGCTAGAATTTGGAAGAGGAGGAGCAACAGAGGATGGGGAAGGTGGAGGAGGATAGGAAGAGATGGGTTGTGGTCTATTGAGCTGCTGCTGTTGGTGTGGAGGGTAAATGTTATTGAGGTAGTGATGGTGATTGTGATGGAGTTGAGTAGGTGGTGGTGGAGGTGCGTAAGGTGAGAGGTAGTTTGAGTGATAAGGATTGTGGTATGGGCCAGAGGGCGGAGGGTATGAGGAAGATGGAGTGAGATAAGGAGGAGGAGGAGGAGATGAGGAAGGAAGAGGGAAAGATGGAGAGGTTGTGAGATTGCCACCTGAGTGACTGCTATTATTGCTATTGGGAGAAGAAAAATCTGGGCTTTGAAATTGCTGTTGTTGCATCATCATCATGTTCATAGGCCCTGAAGATGGCTTGAACAGCTTATTCACATCAAGACCACCACCACCTGGTTGATTCTGATTTGGATTACCAGGTGTAGCCATTGATATAATACTAACAACAACAATAACAACTGATCTTATGATAACAATCTAATCTATATATCTATATAGAGAAAGAGCAACGAAATCAAAGAAGGGATTTATTGGAGTTGGATAAAGATTGAATCTTCCAGGTTCAGATCAGTAAAGAACAAAGAATTCAAGAAAAGACGAGATTTTTGAGGGATCCCTGTTATATCTGTCTTGGAATCCAATCCAACCTTAAGACTCCGCTCCTGCTTCTCTTCTCTGTCTTGCTGTCGTCTCGGCTCTTTTCAGATCACCCAAAGTGGAAGGCCAGTAGGAAAGATTATGTTATTTAATTACAATTAACTGTACACAACGTTGGTAATTACTTTCTCTTTCACATTTTACGACTGCACATTTTCATGGAATATGGCCTATCTTCACTACATGCAGATTTTAGGAACATCAATCAATGGCATTAACACCATGATGATCCTGGTATCAGATTTTCGTTCGAGTACAATAGGGTATTGGCAATATCATTCATCAATATTAATATTATTTTACCTAAATATGGTAGGTGTGAGTAGTTCGGCACTCTCATTCCTTAACTAGAAGTCTCAAGTTCGAGTCCTAAGAATGGAGAGACTTATTTGGCCAGCACTTTATCCCTTATGAGCTGACTCGGTGTTAAGCGGAATTAGTCTGAATGTGGATAGCTTAAAGACGTATTCTCATAATTGGGACCCTCCTAAGACACGTCGTGGGATAAAACAAAATATTATTTTAGATTATTATAAATTTTTAAACGAAGAATTGAGAATAAGAATGACAAAATTGGACTTAATTCTCAATGTTGCGAATATCGTACCGGATTTGATATCGGATTGAGTATTAGTACGGTACTGTACCGGTACCGGTCAATATCGAGTACCGTGTCGGGTAATTTTTTAAATTTATAAAATAATCCCTGAATTTTTTTAAAATTTGCAAAATAATCCATTGTCATATTGTACAATTATACTGTATATTTTTAAACCTGAATTCAAAAATCATAATAATAAATAATAATCACAATTAAAATAAATAACAATAATTTTCAGATATTTCACATATAAATAATAAATTAATAATCACAAATTTAAAAAAAACAATCATCATTATACAAATATAAAACTAAAAACAATACAAAGTATTTAAAATATTATAATTTCAATTTTCATTATATAATAAATAATAATTACATCAAAACAT
>JANZXP010000194.1:4533664-4552956 GCA_027576715.1 Erythroxylum flavicans
ATGTTTTTAGTATATCTCCACCGTAACAATTCAACTACCGGTGACTCTTGAAGTCGAGATTTCTGTCTATGTACACTTAACCTGTCAAATTATACCTTTTCATAAATTTATCAATTTATAAATCATTCTCATTTCGTTAAAAAATAAAAATTTATATTCTTCGTATTAAGGTAAAATTGCTTACTATTAATTAGACTTCTTCAAATTTTAGATCTCAACATAATATTGAAAGGCTGTTGTTGTTGTAAGACATTTTTGCCTCTAAGTTTAAATTTGTCAATTTCTTATAAAGTGGACAGTTATTAATTATAATTTTAACTTTTGAACAAATTATTGGTTAAGTTATATAATTTGATTCAGATAAAGGTAATAAAGTGACTAAATAAATGATCTAGATTAATGAGTCAAAGTCTAGGTAAAAAATGAATCTCTTTTAGTATAGACCTGGTTCATATCGATCTTGTAATGAGAAAATTCGATATGGAAGCTATATAAAGGTTGTGGTCTACAGCAGTTGTTCATATCAATCGTAAGTATACGATTCTCTGACCTTTTAAAAGTACTTACATATTGAGAAAACTGTAAAAGACCTAAATCACTCGTCGTTAAATACTTTCATAAAAGTCTCGGAAGATTGAAGCTCGTTTGGTGCCCGAAAACTGCTTCGGAATAAGAGATAGAACCGAAATCTAGTATTCTACATTTATTCGTTTTTAATCCTTTTATAACTGATCCTGAATATGTAATAAGGTCTATGCTACATATTATAGTTATATTGTGCGGGATCTGGATGTCTATATTTCTCATATAATTATAAACTCCAATAAAAATTTTGTAATTTGCATGACCAAAATCTTGTGAATAATGCAGGTGGGGTTCCAATGAAAGGTCTTGTACAGGACGAAGACAAGTCGGGACCAGAGCACAAGAACAAAATATGTGGAGATTTTATGTGATGTCGTGCTGCAAAAGGTCTCCTTCACAAGGTAACGAGAAAAAGAGTCAAATTCAGCAAAATTCACGTGATCAGATATATTATTAATGTATTTTTATTTTTAAAAAATTTTAAGATTTTATTTATTTTATTAATGTCAAAATTTGTTAAAAAATTTAATTATAAATTTTAAAATAATATTATTTTTATTACGTGGTGCTATATGATATTATTTTAGAGTTTATAATTAAGGTTTTTTTGATAGAAATTATCGATAAAAGAAATTATAACGATAACACTAAGTAAGAATTTCGTTGATACGCAAAGTTTAAAAAGTTATAGTAATATGCAATCTTTTTTTTAATTAATAGAAAGGGTGTTTAGTTGCTCACATATTTACATTTCATGTATTTATATTTTTTCATTTTCCTGTGCATTCTATAAGTTATAGCCTCCATGCATATATATATATTGGTATACTTATACAGTGATATACTTGTATTGGTCTAGTCTGTTTGTTTTTGTTTGTTTTTGTGTTTGTTTTTGTTGTTTGTGTTTGTTTGATTGTGTTTGTTTGTTTGTTGTTATTTGTTATTGCTCTTATCTTAGCCGGGAGTCTATCAGGAAACAATCTCTGTATCTCTATCGGAGATGCGGGTCATGACTACGTACATCTTACCTTTCTCATACTTAGGCAAGAATTTGAGTATGTTTGGTTTGGTTTAGAAATGAGCTTCGTTTGGTAGATAGCCAATCAGCTATTTGTTTAGTTGATTGGCTGTCTATGGCTGTTTGACTTTTCAAACAGCCGTTAAAAAAGCTGATTTTTTATAAATGACAAAACAATACAGATAAACATGACTTTTTTAAAATCTAAATTCTTATGAGAATATTCAACAAAATACTAAGATATATAATATTTATACCCTTATAATTTTTTTGAAGTCATGTCCTCATAAGTCATTTTACACATAAACAACTAATATTAAACAGCTAATTTTACCAAACATCTCTAACAAACAGCTAATGCAATCCGCTGGTCAAATCAGCTGATAGAATCAGCTATTAGTTAACAGTTGATAGAATCAGCTAACAGCTATTGCAATCAGCTGATTGCCAAACAGGGCCAAAGTCTCCTCGATCATATCCCCTTGGTTGCTTTGTGGTCCTTCTCGCTCTATACTTAGTTATAACTAATTGATGCTTTCTTTATAACATTATTCTATCTCCTAAACTAGAATTTCTAGCCACCTTAGCATCTGTTTCTGGTTATTTTAGTACAGCTTTTGAACCAGTGAGCAACCAATGTTGCTCACGTTGATCTTATCACATCATTTCCATTTTTTGACTCAATATACGTCACTTTCAAATACTTTATCCTTAAAAGTTATCATAGGTCTTTTACAATACACACAAAACTTACAACAGTTTACTTTCTTGTGTTTGAAATCCTTCAATTAGCTACCCTTATGAAGTTCCATCATCTTTTAATCACTAAGATGACTTGTTTGTATATGACACACTTCAATATCATCTTTCTTTCTTAAAGATTGGGACATAGTCACTGATCTCGTTATTGTCTTTCTAATTAAAAAATAGATGCCATATTATAATTTTCTTTTTATTATAGTAATGCACCCTTTACTAGTTGCTCATCATCACTAGAAAACTTATACTCTTATCTATTAATAGTACTTTTAAAAATCATATTTTTTCTGAAGTTTAGAAATATATCAACATCCAATATTCTGACAATTCCATCACATATCTTGATTTATATTGAATCACTTCCTTTGAGAGTAGGCTCTCTATCATCACCCAATCTGACAATACTATTCTATTTTTCAAAAACATAACCAATCCTTTTTAGAATTCACATAATAAGCGACATAAAGTCTATCACCCATCGAATAGCTTTAGCTTAGATTTTGATCTTGACTACTATATGTTTTCAAAACTGTTTTCTTTATTTTTTCCTGTACTGATAAGTAGAAACAAATTTGATTCATATTTATACATGTCAGAGACCTTTTTCTTCAATTCCTTAAACTGTAGGACATCTTTCATACTATTGGCTAAAAATAGTCTCTTTACCATACAATATGGTATCAACAAAATTCTCATATGAACTGCAAGGAACATAAAAAGATTATTGATTTGATTCCCATCTTTAATTTAAACTCTAACACCTTGTAGATTCTAAATGATTCGATTAAAATTTCAATATAATTTTTCTCCTATGTACTTTCCGATATCTTCAAGGTATATAAACATTGCTTTTGATATAAACGATTTGTAAGCGATCTCTTTTAATGCCTACTTTCAAGTCGTTTTCACAACTAAGTAACACTAGTTTCATCAACCACCTCTCTCTTGCGACCTTGTCTGCCAGACTCAAGTATTGTGCTGTGTTCTCGATATAATCTTTTCCTTCTTCAATGCCTCCAAATATTTTGGCAAATTTCACTTCTCCCTTTAATGCTACTACACATTCCTGTTAAACAAGGAACGCTCCCATCTTAATCTTCTATAAAGTAAAATTATTCGATCCATATTGAATTTATCATATTAAACTTATGAAGGGACATTCAAATAGCAAATCCTATATTCATAAAGATAACCTTGACTTCGGTATCAATTATTATAATATCAGTTGCTTTGATATCAATTGTTATGATATCAACTGTTTTGATACCAATTATTACATAAACAAAAGCAATATGAATGAAAAATAAGGAAGTAAAGAGTACAAGAATTTTTGTAATTCGATTAATGTATGTAACTTGTAACCATTGACAAGGGGATAGATTATTTTATTACTGTGATAAAGATGATACAAAGAGAAGTATAACAATAACCTTACACAGCCTCTCTCAGAACCATTATTTATAGACTAAGATCCTATGTAAAAAAATAAATTACACTAGAGGTAATCTTGGGTAATTGATATTTTACTTCCACATAAATTTAAGGTCATTGAAAGTCTGTTTTTATAGATGCTTATTGATACTAAAACTCTATTTTATTAGAAGTCTAAGATTATTGAAATTTAAGGGATATCTTACAAAGACCTATCTATTTAGGATAGGAGCGAATAAATGGGAAACACAGCCTCCTCTTACAAATTTTAAGATACTTGTTTTGTCCCTATCATATACATCGCAATCGGGAGTTGACGTGTAGATTTTCTCTCCTTTTTTTTCTTAATAAAATGTTCGTAAATGTTAAGATTATTGGAACTCTCGTCCATATTATCTATGTCATTAATTTGATTATACGAGTTGTTCAGGTATAATTTGTCTCTGAAAAGCAGATAGAGGAAATTAACATGTAGGAATTCAGGAAATGTATCATATATTCTTCAGTATTACGACATATTATCGGATTTAGTTTGTTATGAAATTGAATATCAAAGGTTAAATTGAGTTGGAAACTTATCTAGTTATCCTAGTTTTTTTATAAAAAAAAACAAAGTTAAACAGGTGTTCATAAGCTTTAATTATCATACCAATTATCCAAATCTCAATACTAAACCTGAAAGAAGTTGCAATTTTAAAATTTAAATCACAACCATGAAACTCAAATTAGATTGCATATGGCAATTTAGAACTTTTTATAAGGAGATTGGATGAACATATTGGTCCCGGTTGCCACTGATTGAGGATGTAGCATTAACTCCCTTCAATGAAGTAATTGTAGGAAGAAACCAGTTAGTGTCTTCTCGCAAAGTTGGGACAGGAGGTGAGAAATCTTCAAGGGTAGCAGTCTAACGGATGACAAAAAGGTAGTACTGTAAGAGAAGCATTTATAGGGTTCCAACATCTGATGCTAGAAGTTGACAACTTGCGAACGTGAACTGTTGCTTTCCTGATGCTTTCTTGCAGACGGAGAAACCTAAAGTGTAATTAGATGAAGCAAGAAAGAGATTAATTAACTTACATCTGATCATTTTGTATTTGAAATACTAATTAGAGACAGCTAGTTCTATCCACTAGTTTGGTAATGAATTAAAAAATTACCATAGTTATTCCAAGATTGCATGAGAACCAATCTTTGTCACTGGTTGTAGAGATTCGACAAAGAGTTTCTCCTTTTCCCTTGGTTATTTTGTTCCTAGCCACAAAGCTCTCTAAAATTTGTTGACTAAGTAAGTGATAGTTCAACAGTAGTCCAAGAATATGACATGTTAAGATGTCTAATATAACATATTAAGTTAGGATATCATATCATAAGATGCTTTTGAACTTATTATTTAGTGGAATTAGTATTGGACTACCATTTATAATTTTTTTCTAAGCTTTATCAATTACTAACACAGTACTTCAAAGTGCTTTTAGATGTATGCTTTGACATTTAGTGCCAAGATTAATGATTTAAATTTCAGTTTTCGTAACATGACAGTTGATGAAACAAGTAACAGTGATACATTATCATTCATTCATACACTAGGCAGACATCACAACATCCACTACTTGCGTACATAATGCAGATAATCATAATTTGTTTGCATGCTTATTATTTAGAAGAAGGAAAGAAGAAATTAAAGAAAATCAGAAATAAGACATAAACATGCATACCTTCAATATTTCAAGCGCTGGTATTTATTGTGTGTCTCTGAACTAAAGCTTTTTGGCTAGCAGTAGCAGGTCTGCTAGAATTTGTGTATATCAGATGTGACAATTTTAACATGCACTTCGATTCAGATGTAAATGAAACTTAGTTTCTTACGAATATAGAAGTCGTCATACGCTTGAAATGGAGATATAGAGTGCCTGGCCTGCTGTTAATAGCTAGGAATACACATGGTGCTGTGTCTATCGTCTGATAATAAGTTGGAGCCTGCCAGGCTCCCCGTATGCCAAATAGGAAGGTCGCCAACATTTTTGACAAAAACTTCTTACATGGCATTCAGGGAGCCAGGCAGAACACATCATTTTCAGACAGAAAGACTACCGAGTACCGACCAGCTGATAATCATCACCTCTGTCTGTCTGAAATCTGGAATATACATGCATTTCATCCATTTTAACATGCCTACTCTAGTCCTACAGTACATTAAGATATATATAACATGCATTTTCATCATCTATACGTCCACTTCTCAACCAACAGTTACATACCTCTGCTTGCTACTTATGCCAAAGAAGGTTGAAGATAACAGTACTCAGGCACTAATCACTGTTGTCTCGAACAACAAATGGCTGAGGAGTAATAGCAAATTAATTTCTGTGCAAGAACCATCCTTTTCTCCACGGTGGGAAACAACTAATAGAATGTTGGGTTTTATAGAAATCGGGAAGGGAAAAGAAATAGAGAAAGTTTGAGAAGAGAAAGTACGGAGAGAGACAGAGACAAAAGGAAAGGTTGATGTAGAGAAAATGATGGATAGTGGAGAAGGCGGCACCATAGGCTTGTTTGCAAGTAATATTCAATAGAAAGAGACAAAGCAGCTGCATGGGTTTTACAGGTAACTTTTTTGTTGTTTCTTTCCTTGATAAGGTAAAACCAACAGACCTGTGTTTACTCTATATCCCTCAGTTTCTTCTTTCATGATTCATCTAGCTGTGTGCCTATTCTTCTGGAAACCTTTTTCATTTATCTGGTATTTGATGCAGATTTGCATGCAAAACCAATTAATCTACAATATCAATGGAGACTGGAGAATGTTACTTAACCCAGGATGGTTCTTTAATTTCTTGAACAGGGCCAAAACCATCACGTAAGACAGAGACAGTATTACAAACGCAGGATGTGTTACTTCTGGGCAGCTATCAGGTAATGTGGACAAAATCCTGTCAGAAAAAATTATTAATTATTACGTTAAACATATTCTTTTACGATTGAAGATGCAGACAATTGTTGGTTATAGATTACTACGAGTTACGTTGTAGAAACTAGAATAAAAGAAGACGATGGTTAAGGGTTAAGTAATGGAAGATTACTATAAAAGAAAGGAGTTTAATATTAAAGATACAATGGACCTTGTGAAGAGAATCGATTCTAGAGGAAGTAATGGAAGATGATAATTAAGGATTAAGTAATGAAAGATTATTATAAAAGTGAGTTTAATATTAAAAATATAACGGAACTTACAAAGAAAATCGATTTTAGGGAAAGTACATGGAAGATGATGTTAATGATTAATTAATGGAAGATTATTATATAATGTTAAAATATAATCAACCTTATAAAGAGGATTGATTTAGGGAAAAGTTGAAGACAAAGCAAACACATGCAAAGGCTGGGAGAGGGGAGGTGAATTCTATGTAAAAAAAATTGCAAGGTACTTTCAAATGATAATATCCCTGCTAAACAAAATAGGTTTATAGATAGAAGGGTCTATTAACTTTTGAAAAGATCCTATTAGCGTTGAAAACGAAAAGATCCTGTTAGTTATTTAAAAATAAAAGGAGCCTGTCAATCGAAAGGAGCCTGCTAGCATTTAAAAAGAAAAGAGTCTGTTAATTGATAGGAGCTTGTTAGCGCTAAAAAAAAAAGAAGTCTGTTAATCGATATGAGCCTGTTAACGCTCAAAACGAAAGAGACCTCTTGCGATATAAAAACAGAAGGAACCTATTGTAAAACCAAAGGAGTCTCTTGAAAACACAACTTATAATGTGGAAATTTAAAAGTTAGGAAGAGAGAAAGAATAACACAATCGATTTATACTGATTCAACTAATAACGAAGTCTACGTCCAGTCTCCAAGTATCCAACTTAAGTATTTCACTATAAGAATCCAAGTATTAAATTTGACGTGTCTCTCAAAGCTCATAAGTATATATTTTTCAAGGTTCTTCATCCTTCACACTTGAAGTGTTTAACAAGCCTCTACAAGCTCTAAAAAATAAATATAAAGTAAGCTCTAAAAGAATAACAATCTCTCTCTCGATAGGGTGTTTCACTTTTTAAGGCACAAGGAGTTTGATATAAATTTTAAGAATGTTGATGCTGCTAAAGTATTTCAAAAATCTATGTTTTTTGTAAATACAATGGCTCTTCTTTAAGTAGACATTTTCTTCAACTAGTTGTTGGTTCATTTTAATTCTGAGTTGACTTTGTATCTAACGAATCTTCGATATCATCTCTGTTGAAATCTTCAATATTCAGACGTTAAGAAAAAAATCTGTCAAAACTTCCAGAGCTAATTATTCAAATTAGTAAGATCCTTACAGATGTTATGGAACTATTTCTAATTAGGTAAATTCATAAAGAAGGTTCTTACAAGAAAGTAAGCAACCATGGATGTCCCTCAAAAATGGGTCGACCGGCCAGCGGTCGGCTCGTGGCCCTGTGGGCCAAGGTCAGGTCGGGCCGAAATTGACATCCCTAGAAGCAACTTTTAAGAATTATATCGTTGCCTTTATAAGGAAATAATTCCAATTTAAATTTTGAAATATTATAAAGTTATCATCAATAACAATCTCCCCCTTTTTTATGATGATAAACAATAATAGATATATTTTTAGAATTCAAATAATAATAAAGGATTTCGAAAGATACCTGTAAGTTTTATATGTTCTTACTCACAGTTATAATTAGAAGGAGCCTGACTTCTAAAAGAAGGAGCTTATCGTTTCTATATCACAGACTTAAACTTTACAAGTTCAACAACATTTCAACAGTTAGCAGAATATTTTAGCAGTAGTTAGCAAAATATATCACAGCTGAATATATCACAAATATATGTCATCAAAAAACAAATATATCATCAAGGCAATATTGAAAATATATCACAGATGCAAAATATATCATTAACTATTCTCCTCCTTTGTCATTATAAAAAAAAGGAGGAAATGAAATTAAGCCGTAAGAAATATCATGAGTATGTAAAAAAACCAAGCAAAAATAATAACAAAGTTATTTAAGAGAATCAAGAATTTTTCTAAGAAGATTTTACAGGTCCAAGATTTGGTTTTGCAGGCTATCAATATGTCCATGAATTTGATCCTGAGTAGACCGAATGTCCCTTAGTTGGTGAAGAATCAAGTCATTCATACTCTAAAGTGTGGTAGGGGCTGACTTTTATGGGGTAGGATTCAAGAGGTCTGCTGCTCTTTTTGATTTCTTCTCAATCCACATATTGTTCTTTAGCTTATAGCCGAATTGGTAGGGTATTGAAGAGTGAAACTTTGTATGTTCATACCAACTCAGATGTCAAAAGGCATTCCAAAATAAGCAAAAATCTTGGTTAACAACGTCCCATTCGATAGACCACCAGTGGTATTCTTGTGACTTCCCTTGTCCACCATAAACTCAGAATCATTGCTAGAAGGTTCATCTCATTGCCCTTCAAAAGATTGTAGACCACATATGTATCCAGGAGACTGCATCTTTCTACTGAGCTACTCCTTGTAAAAATTTAAGTAGCTAATATGGATGCAAGGCATCTTAGCAGTAAGTCCAAGTGTTTACACCAAGTCTCCCTTCATGAACATTCTCCATTTGCAAACATATAAAGTCCACAACCTCTCCCAGATCAAGGTCAGCAATATCACACTTATGATGGAGAAGGTTAATCCTACCTACAGGAATTACGTTCAGAATGTTCCCCAAGATTTCTTCCGTAATCAAGATCTCGCACTCACGTACCCACGAGATGATTGCCAGCTTCCCATTAATTTCTTTTTTTCTCATGTGTGTGTAAAAACATCTATCGATTCATCACACACTGTTTCATCCAAATTTAAAAAGTTTTCCCAACTAATAGCAAGAAAATAGGGAGAGATGGGAATATCGATATCATTGAATAGGTTGGGAGGCAAAATGTGTCCAGCGTCCACCTTTTTCTTTTTGTAGCACATTTTGTATCGAGCTTTAGCTTCCATTGACTGTAACAATTTAACTGATGTTAAAGACTATCTTTGCTTTTGTTTCTTCGATTTTGATATTTTTGCTCTGGGGATTTCTTCAAACAGAGCTTCTTTATAAGGTGCTCATCCCTAACAATGGGTTCCTCAATCTTTTTGTCGATCATAGGCGCTTTGCCTTTTCTTATTTATTCTCTTTTTCTTTTTCGAGATTCTTCTTCTTCTTTCTTTTCAAAGTCAGTGGTTCTTTCTTGTTTAACAAACTTCTTAGCTTATTTTGCAACACTTGCTTTGGTCCGTGGTTGTCTTATTAACGAAGTCAGTTCTTCATCTGAATTATCATCATTTACAATCCAGTGCACTTCAAGCACTTTCTTATCCTTAGAATCAGGTTGAGGAGTAGCGGAAGGTGGCGTAGAAGTTTTGGAAGAGAGGATAGGTGGAGCAAGAATGGATAGTAAGAATGAAGGAGAGTGGAACCTTACTTTTCTTGCTGGCTCCCCCTCACTCAAAGATTTTTCTTCTTTTTCTTTATCTTCTTCTTCTTCTTCTTCACTAGATTCAGAGACTATTGTTGTTTGTGCTCGAAGGATGAATTAGAGTCTGATTCTAGGATAGTATAGCCAAAATCTGCCTTTTTCTCTCCTAAAAAGTCTCTTGAATTGGTGTTTTTAAAACTTGGGGCTTAGAGGAAATAGAAACAGGTTTAGTATGAGTGTTTAACGATCAAACACTCCTACTATCGGTGAAAGAGAAGAAGACTTAGAAACCAGAGTTTGTTCATGGCAGAGAGTTTCACATGTCTAGAGGAGGAAGTCAAGGTTTTCTTTTGTCCCTTTGATTTTGATCGTGCCATTGTAAGTAAGCTTGGTGAGGTTTAGGAGATTTGAGAGGAAGCAGAGATTTAGGGTGAGAAGAGGAAAGAACGATGCTTTTGAGAAAGACAACGATAAGTAGAAGAAAGAAGCCTGCTAAACAATTCTAGGGCGTTGATTTCATATGAATATTAGCAATCGTACATGCTAATAAAGGAAGTGTGATCATTTGCGTATCTTCTGTCAGTCACGTATAAAAAGCTGTCTGGATGGCACACACACATTTTAAAAGCTGAAACGACTCCATGAACTAACTTCCTTCTTAGGACACATGTATCCTACGCTGTAAAACGGAGAGGAGCTTTTTAAAATAAGAGGGGCCTTATAAACTATAAAGAGCCTACTAAATTAAAAGGAAGTCTCTAAATTGAGAGGAGTCTTTTAAACTAAGATTAGCCTACTAAAATAAGAGGAGGCTTACAAAGAAACAGATTAGAAGGAGCCTGTTAATGTCTACTATAGAAAATTCATACATAAATAATATCAGATAGTCTACACATACCAAGCTCTTTTCTTAACACACAAAATTTATCTTCAGAGAGTGGCTCAGTGAAGATATCAACCACTTGATTTTCAGTATTAACATGCAAAAGATCAATGGTTCCTTCTAAAATATGATCTCTAAGAAAATGATGCTTGATTTCTATATGCTTAGTCCTAGAGTGATGCATAGGATTTTAAAAAAGATTTATTGCATTAGTATTATCACATAATATAGGAATATGATTAAAGTTCAGAGAGAAATCCTGGAGTTGATGCTTCATTCATAAGATTTAAGCACAACAGCTAGCAGTTGCTATATATTCTGCTTCAGTTGTTGAAAGTTCTGTGTAATTTTGTTTCTTGCAAGACTAGGAAATTAGAGATCCTTCAAGAAATTGACAGTGACCACTTATGCTTTTTCGATCAACTTTATCATGTGCATAATTTGTATCACAATAGCTAACTGTGTTAAATGAATTAGTTTTTGGATACCATAATCCGAAATCCATAGTTCCATGAAGATATTGAAAAATCATCTTGATTGCTTGAAGGTGGCTTTCTTTTGGATTTGATTAAAAGCGTGCACAAAGGTACACACTAAACATGATATCTGGTCATGAGCTTGTGAGATATAGTAATGGCTTAATCATTCCTCTGTACTTTGTCTCATCTATAACCTTGCCTTTTTCATCCTTGTCAAGTTTAGTTTCAGTATATATAGGAGTACCCATTAGTTTGGCATTTTGAAAATGGTACTTCTTGATGAGTTCCTTTGTGTATTTGTCTTGGCTAATGAAGATCTCTTTTTCTATTTGTTTGATTTGTAATATGACAAAGAAAGATAGTTCTCCATCATGCTCACTTCAAACTCCCCCTACATTAATGCTTCCCGTTAATTACAACCTTGAGCTACAAGTCTAGCTTTGCTTCTTACCACCTTACCATTTTCATCAAGTTTGTTTTGAAATACCTAACGAGTTTTAATTACTGATTTATTTTATGGACAAGGTACTAGATTCCAAACTTTGTTTTTGTCAAACTAATTCAGTTCATCTTTCATAGCTGAAACCCACTTTTTATCAGTAAGAGCCTCTTCAACTGTCTTTGGTTCTAATTGTGAAATGAAGAAAAAATAATTGTTTTTAAAGGATGATCTAGTCCTTAGACTTTCAGAAGGGTCTCCCAGAATGTACTGATGTGTATCCTGACCTCTCAATTCTCTTGGTGTTCTTCGTTGCATAGGCTCCTGCTGAGATGAAGGAGCCTGCTCCATCCTAGCTTCAGAAAGACCTTCTTGATCTTATAATTCTGAAGATACTATAGGTGTAATTTGAGTATGTGATGTATTTTTAAAAGTTGAAGGATACTCTTCATCATTTAAATTAGTCATTGTTGTCAAGGGTAGTGCTTCGTCAAATACCACATGTATTGATTCTTCTATCCTCTTTGTTCTTTTATTATAAACTCTGAATCCTTTACTAGCAATACTGTAACTTAGAAAAATAGCTTCATCAGATCTCACATCAAATTTTCCAAGATCGTCCTTTCCATTATTTAATACGAAACACTTGCAGCCAAACACTCTCAAGTAAGTAACATTCGATTTTCTTTCTTTTCATAACTCATAGGAGTCTTTTTGAGAATAAGTATTATAAGACATCTGTTAAGTATGTAACAGGCAGTAGATACAACTTTTTCCCAGTAACCATGAGGTAGACCAATTTCACACAACATTGTCTTGGCCATATCAACGAGAGTCATGTTCTTTCTCTCGACAACTCCATTTTGTTGAGAAGTCCTTACGCATAAAAAATTATAAGATATCCCATTTTCATTACAGAAATATTTGAATTTTTTGTAATCAAATTCTCTTTCATGATTGGTCCGAATTGATGTAATGCAGTACCTTTTTTAGTATAAAGTTTCCTACAAAAATTCTTAAAGACTTCAAAAGTATCACCCTTATTTGATGGAAAATAAATCCATGTGAATCTAGAATAATCATCTACTATAACAAAGTCGTAATGTTTACCACCAAAGATTTGAGTCCTGGTAGGACCAAATAAGTCCATGTGTATAAGTTCAAGTAGCTAGTTAGTAAACACAATATTTTTAGGAGGGTAACTACTTTTGATTTGTTTTCCTTTTAAACAAGCTTTGCAAACCTGATTATTCTCAAAATTCAGGTTAGGTAGTCCTCTCACTAACTCATTTTTGGACAAATTTGATAAAATGTTCATACTGGCATGTCCAAATCTTCTATATTAGATAAATGAATCCTTTTTTATTGAAACAAAACATTTGACATTTTGTGAAAACATATCTTCCAGTTGAGCATGGTATATTTTTTGATTTCTAGGACTAATGAATACAATATTATCATTGAGATTATCAATTATTTCATAATGTGATGCATAGAAAGTAACTTTATAACCCTTATCATATAATTGACTTACACTCAACAAGTTATGTTTCAATCCATCAATATAAAGAACGTTATCAATAGAAGCAGAGTTAGAGTCACCAATTTTACCAATTCTAGTAACTTTTACCTTGTTTTTATCTGTAAATACAACATTACATCGCTCTTTCCTTTCAATCTAGTTGAAATGTGATATTTCACAACAACCGCTATTAACAATCATTTGATTTTCTCTCGTCTCTGTTCTGAAGCATATCTGTAGAATATATCATCTCATTTTAGATACCCAATTTTTTTTAGTCCTTTCAGGTTAGTAGTTTAACCTTTCGGTCTTCAAACATACATCTGAGATAATTTATTTATTTTCCAAAAGTTATAGGAATGACTACTATGACCATACCCATCATAGTAATTGCACAAAACAGATGAATGAGAATTACTGTAATTTTTGCTATTTATCATGTTCCTGTTGTTTTGACTATGGCTACTACTAGATTTAACAAAGAAATTCTTATATGGCCTTATCCTATTCCAGCCTTATCAAAAACACCTTTACCATTCCTAAGTAATGCATCAAGATTGTTCATTCCATCAACAAAATTGGCAAGATCTTTTTCTAGAGAAACAATTTTTTTATTCTAATTGTTCATTTGCAAGCAATGCATTCTCTAACTAACTTACCTTTTGCTCCAAGAATTTCTTTTCAAAGACTTTTTACTTGGTCATTTTCAAGAGATATAATTCTAGACAACAAATTCTTATTCTCATTTTGTAGTGATTTTTATCTTATTCGTCAAGGATGCATCATTATTTTTGGACTTCTCAACCTTTTTGAAATACTACATTGTTATTTTTTTGTAATGATCATATAAATCATGATATGCATCTCTTAATTCATCAATTTCAATATCAGAGTTAGAATAATATACCTCATCGTCTCCTGATTTGGCCATAAAGCAAACATTGTTGACTTCTTTAGGCTTTTCTTCTTCAAAGTTTTCAAAGTCCTCATCTGACCAAGCTGTAGTTATAGCTTGCTTTTTGAGTTTTCTATTTTCTGATTTGTCCTTTTGAAGAAGAGGACATTCTGGTCTTGTATATCCAGGCTTCTTGCAGTGATAGCATATGATTTGATTGTTTTGTGTATTGCTATTACTGCTGCTCCCTTTTGATAGGACCCTGTTGTTTCCTTCTCTTTTTTTCATGAACTTCTTTTTGTAGAATGGGGCATATTTTCTGACCATGAAATTGAATTCGTTAACTCTATCTATTTACAATTCAGTGTGGCTTTCATCTCCGTTTGATGGATTTGATTCATCAACTACTTTTAATGTCATTCCTCTTTTGTATAAGGATCCTTGATCTTACGTAAGTTTCGCTTCATGGATCATTAAGTTTCCTTTTAACCAATAGAGTGAGATAGTGTTGAGATCTTTTGCAGTCTCTAAAGCTGTCACCTTATGTCTCCATTCCTTTGATAGTATCTTAGAATCTTTGTCACAAGCTCATCATTGTGACATATCTTACCCAAGTTCTTCAAGGCAGTGATGACATTGTTTAAACGTCCGAAGAATTAGCCTATTGTTTTTCCCTGTTTGATGAAAATAGTTTTGTATTAATGCACTAAAATACTTATTCTATGTTTCTTTACCTTGTTCGTTCCTTCAAAGGTGACTTTTAGTTTGTCCCACATTTCCTTTGCTATAGAGTAGTAAGATATCTTTTCGTACTCTTCTAAAGATAGTGCACAGATCAGATAATGCCTTAATTTGGCATTCAGCTATGTGTTTCTTCTATCAACATCAGTTGAAATTTCTACGTCATCAGTAGCAGGAGGTGTGGCTCTAACTTTGATAGCTTGCCAGATTTCGATATCTACAGATTGAAGATAAATAGTCATTCTCTTTTTCCAATATGAATAGTTGTTTCCATTAAAATAAGGAGGCTTTGAGATGAATTGTCCTTCAAGGCTTCTCAAATTGTTTTTCATAATCTATCACGTGCTGTAAAACATAATAAATGTGAAAC
This sequence comes from Erythroxylum flavicans, assembly GCA_027576715.1. Lineage (NCBI taxonomy): Eukaryota > Viridiplantae > Streptophyta > Magnoliopsida > Malpighiales > Erythroxylaceae > Erythroxylum > Erythroxylum flavicans. The sequence goes on from JANZXP010000194.1 coordinate 4,549,216, forward strand.
CTCACTTTGATACCAAATGATAAAGCAAACTCACGCAAAAGGGGAGTGAATTATGTGTAAAAAAATTGCAAGGTACTTTCAAATGATAATATCCTGCTAAACAAAATACGTCTATAGATAGAAGGGTCCTATCAACTTTTGAAAAGATCTTATTAGCGTTGAAAATGAAAGGACCATGTTAATTGTTTAAAAACAAAAGGAGCCCGTCAATCAAAAGGAGTCTGCTAGCGCTTAAAATAAAGGAGTCTGTTAATTGATAGGAGCCTACTAGCACTCAAAAGAAAGGGGCTTGTTAATTGATAGGAGCCTGTTAACGCTCAAAACGAAAGGGACTCTTGTCATATAAAAATTGAAGGAGCCTATTGTAAAACTGAAGGAGCCTCTTGAAAAGACAAACTAATAATGTGAAATTTTAAAAGTTAGGAAGAGGAAAAAAATGACACAGTCGATTTATACTAGTTTGACTAGTAACGAAACCTACATCCAGCCCCAAGTATCCAACTTGAGTATTTCACTATAAGAATCCAAGTATTAAATTTGACGAGCCTTTCCAAGCTCACAAGTACATATTTTTCAAGGTTCTCCAACATTTTACACTCGAAGTGTTTAACAAGCATCTACAAGCTCTCCAAAATAACTATAAAGTAAGCTCAATGTAAGCTCTCAAAGAATAACAATCTCTCTCTCGATAGAGTGTTTTTACTTTCTAAGGCACAAAGAGTTTGATATAACTTTTAAGAATGTTGATGTTGCTGAAGTATTTCAAAAATCTGTGTGTTTTTTGCAAATGCAGTTACTCTTCCTTAAGTAGGCATTTTCTTTAACTAGTTGTTGCTTCATTTTAATTCTGAGTTGACTTTGTATTTAACGAATCTTCGATATCATCTCTACTGAAATCTTCGATATTTAGATGTTAAGAAAAAAATTATATCAAAACTTTCAAAGCTAATTATTCGAATTAGTATGATCCTTCTAGATGTTATAGAACCATTTCTAATTAGGTAAATTCACAAAGAAGGTTCCTACAAGAAAGGAAACAATTTTTAAGAATTATATTGTTTCTTATACAAGGAAATAAATCTAATTTGAATTTTGAAATATTATAAAGTTATCATCAAAATCGCTAAAAATAAGAGCTAACAATTAAAATTTTGAAATTATTTTTAGAAATAATAACAAAATTGTTGAATATGTATCTAGATCATAATCATCATGCTTAGGATGAAATTGTTTTGAGGTTGACAATGATGAATTTCTCTGGATTGTTATTGCCTTCCTTTCCTTCGAAATTGTGCCTACCCCTTTCAAACATAAGCTTCATCTTTGTTATCTGTTTTGATACAGTCTAGTGTAGAACATATATTACAATCTGGTTCACACATAGATGAGTCAACATCTTATATATAATGTCATAAATGATGGTTAATATAAACTGGTTGGCCACCAGCTTTGACATAGTGGATAGGAGGTTCACTTTTTCCTTCTTTGTGTATAAAACCGGTTGTAACATTAAAATGAGGCGAGATAATCCAAGTGGATCTTCATTAGGTTTTGTTTAGATGGATTTATTAGATGCTTCTCTCAATATGAATTGGTAGAGTGATAGTATGGATGGAATGTCTATGAGTAGCATGAAAAACATTTTGATAATTAGTGATCTATTATGTGGGCGTCAATGTGCTTCTTATATAAAACCATAATTATAAAACTATAGTTTAACGCAGTGTTTGGTTGGTGTCTCCACTAACGAAGACATAGGACAAGGACACAATAATCCTGTCCATGGCAGTGTTTGCTTGCTGTCCTCACCTATTTTTGCTGTAACATCCCATCACCAATGGGAAGGGTAAAATCGTAATTTGGAATAGGTTATAAGTGCTTAGAATTATCCTGACATGTTCATGCATACACATATAAGTAAAGAGTGAATTTTGCACATGTAAATGACTGTACATGCATTCATGACATTTCCCGGTATAATTGTTAAGAAATGTGATTGTTATGAAAAATATGACTTGTGTGTATGAAAAAGTGTGTTGGAGAGGGTCATTTTGGTTTTCCGATTTTTAGTAAATTTTAGAAATTTTTCTGAAAATTTTCGGCTAGACTAGGAAAAATGCCAAGTGGCAGAATAATGATTTATCGGTAGCAAAAATGACTGTCCAATGGCACTGAAACTTTAGATACAGGAATTTAAGAATTATTAATTTGAGCCATTGGAAATTTGGGGAGAAATTGGGGTAGAAATTGAAATTGTATTGGAAAGAACCTAAGTGAGGAGTTTAGAGTGTGACATGTGGCAAGTGACACATGTCACTTGCCTAACATGCCACCATATATGTTAATTAATAAAAATCATGCTCTCTTTTAGTTGTTCACGATACTTCTTCTTAGCAAAGGCTTTTGGTGCTTTAAGTGACAATTTTTCCATCATTACCGTAGCTTCTTTTCTTCCTTACTTCTTCTTAAATTTGTGACCATCTTATACTCTCTTTCACCTTGCTTTCTCCTCTTTTGGTCCATTAACAATCCTAACCTAAACCTCACCCCCTCAAGATGATGATAGTCGTGTGTGGTAGTGAAGGGTAGAGTGTTTGTGAGATTGTGAAGAATTAAAGAAGTGGAAGCTTAATTGGTAAGAAACATGTTTTATCTCATAGTTTTGTAGTTACTTATAGTCTTTGTGATGTTTGTACACTTAATTGTATGAAAATTGTATTGGAGTATATTGGGTGTGTGTGTGTGTGTGTGAATTTCTTACCTTAATTGGTGATTGATGAGGTAGAAGGTGATAAATGAAAGTTAGAAATGTTTTAGAGGGTTTGGAAATTAATTGATGTGTTAGATCAGTGTAGAAGTGTTTGAAGAATTGAGTGCATGTTGCTGCCATTTTGTGGGCTTTTGTCCAAGTGGAGGTTTCGATTTAGTTGGGTTGATATATTGAGTGAATTGAGTAGTATTTGAGTGAGGTAATGGTGTGGAAGAGATAGAAGAAGAGTTAGATGAAAATCTGGAAATTTTGACTTGTGCATGTTTCCATGTTTTTACCATAACTTTTTATGTGATTGTGCTATTGAGATGATATTTGGCTTGAATTAAACTTGAGGAGTGTGGCTACATTTCTTGTGAAGGAAATGATGCTTAATTTTGGCTTGAAGAATTCCAAATTTGGACTAGAATGTGAGAAAGAGTGTACGGATGAACAGTAGCTCGAGAATTTAGTGATCTGAAATTTTGTGAATTTATTTGGGTTGATTTAGGCAGATTTTGCTAAAGTGGTCTTCATGAAAGTTGTAGCTTTTCTTGTTAGCTTTCTATCGCTATAAAGTATGACATTTTTTGATATAAGGGTTGAAAGTTCTGATCTGTTGACTTTTGAATGTATTCCAAAGATTAAGGTGCTTTGTGTGTGAAAATGTTCATAAGTGTAGATTTTGTGGATATTGTGTTGTGAGGCAAAGTCTGGACTGTTATAGTTTGAATTGGAGCAAGTAGCCTTATTGAAAGTTGTAGAGGAATGTCATAGCTTTTTAATAATGTATAATATGTCATTTTTGGATGTGGGAATTGAAAGATATGAATTTGCAAGGGAGAGCGCACTGCGCTCTCCTCGCGAGCGAGAAGAGCTCGCGCCCGAGAGGGCGAGCGCGAGAGCACTCCTCGCGAGCACGGGAGCTCGCGCTCACGAGGGAGTGCGCGTCTCGCGACCGCGAGACCCTCGCGAGTGCGAGCGGCCCATGT
>JANZXP010000194.1:4569432-4590509 GCA_027576715.1 Erythroxylum flavicans
TTTGAAGAATCAAATTGCCATATGTTTGAAACACCATGTGGAATGAATGGATAGAATTCAATTCCATAAACTAAACTGATATTGCTCAAACACAATTTCTGTAAAAGTAATGAATTTATAAATGAACCGTATATTACTCAGAAGTTTGGAACATAACATGTTAGAGTACTCGAATGATAACATGAACTTGACCAACCTTAAAACCAACTCTCTCATGCATCATTTTCTGAGTCATTTATAAACAAACATGTTCAAATTTCCATATCAATTTAACCCTCTTCAACACTTCATTCTTCTCTGGTTAGGGAATTTGAACAGCTAACTTAGATCCAACCACAATGGGACAATGCATACACATTATGGAACCTAAAACTACAACAGATGCTGGCAACTAACAAATTTCTCACCTATTTTGCGTACAACCAAATCCCTAAAACAAATTAGTCTACAAGTCCCTAACCAAATCCCCTCTAAAATTCTTGCATCATCAAAACACAGAAAAGTGAATAAATCTCCCAACCAAAATCCTTCTTCCCAAAAGCAAAAGCAACGAACTTCAAACTCCAGAGATGAAGGAAACTCAAAAACCCAATGGGCATGCATTGCTGGTAATGAACAAAAAGTGGGTCTCCGGGTCAACGAGAAAATGATTCATAAGAGGGATAGAGAGTAGAGCAACCAGTTGTGGGTTAGAAGAAGACGACAATGTACAACATCATTTGCGCAACTAGAGAAACGTCAAGCAAGGAAGAGCGATATTTTTCCAGCATAAAATAAAAACTAACTTGACCATGGAGAGACGAACATATTGGGGAAGAAGGGCAGCGTGCGAGAGACAAGCTGCGAGACTTGTCGGTCGACAGAGACGACTGATTTCGTGAGGGAGAAGGGGCCGATATTTTAGAGATCCAGATGAACAGAGAGACAAGGAGACAAGTAGGGTTGTTTTGTAAATTAGCTGTGTTTTGTGTTTCAGAAACAGGGACAAGCGTTTCTATCCTTCAATTTTTGGAGGAACAAAAACGCTTGTCCCTGTCATCTGGGGACGGGGGACAAAAAATTGGAGACAGCAACCAAACATGAGACGGGAACAGGATTTTTATGTTTTGTCTTCTATCCCCACTAACGGGGACAACAACCAAATACAGTGTTATATTCTATTTACCTCTATATTCATTAAAAATCAAACAAATAGAGTACATTTTTGTAGTCGTGCCTATGATTAAAATATGCATAGTTGATGTTGAGCAATTACAAAATAATGTGGATGCGAACAAATATTACCCAATTAAATAAGGACACGTCGGGTAAGAAATATTAAATGATTTTAAATTTTTTTAAGGTAGACATTAAAAAAAATTTGGGTTACGTGACAACTATTTGTGATAAGAATAATATATAAGCAACTCTAAGTAAAGTTATTAAATAATTTAATAAATTTTAAATTATTTTAAAAAGAACTTTTAATTATTATCATAGTTTTAGAATTTTTTTAAGTGACATTGTAGGTAATAATGAATAAGCATAAAAAGGAAGCAACAATTATTGAAGCACAAATAATTTCAAGGAAGCATTAAAAAAAGGAGACATTGTTTAACACTCATAATAGGGATGACAATGGATTGAGCTGAATTCAAGTCCGAGACAGCAAGCTATAGCATGAGCCCAGACTCAACCGGCCCAAGGTGACTCGATCCAACTTGGCCCAAATTTTTAATATTTTTAAACAAAGTTACTTTATCATTACTTATCGGTCTGACGTTCTTTTGCCATTACTAGTCGGGTTTTGGGTTAGGCCAGAGTTGGCAAATATGAGCCCAAAGAATCAGGTCGAAGTTTGGTCAACTTGAGTTTGATTCGTTGACTTTGAGCTGGGCCTGTATCAGGGCTCTTTTGCTAATCCTAACAGTGAATTGATAGTTGAAGATGTAGAGAAAATTTGCTAAATTTAATCGTTGTTATCACGTAATTGGTCTTATGTGGAGCCACGAGCCCATTGAAACATCTTTCTCGGTATATCTGGGCAATATATGGGCCTCTAATAATGGCTTTTTAATTAATAGTAACTTGTAATAATGGCTACTACGGCTAATAGCCTAATAGGGTGTGATATGACCGTGATATGCACTTGTCTTCCTCTCCGAATTTCCAGTACTGGGGTTACTTCAAACCCTATATCACAACACAACATAACCATTATCAAAAACAATTCTCGTGAGAAAGGTCCATTAACTTACTTTTGAGAGAGGACAAGCCCTGACTTCACGCATCCAATGATCCAACGTAGATTATACTTAGCCAATGTACTTACTAACATACTTAGCCATCGAAAAGTAATATACCAAATGCCCCAAGAAAGTTGCGTGTTAGTAGGTAAGTACACTCCCAGTAGTGGAAAAGTACAACGTGGTCTTAGTAGTTAGTACATGTTCACGGCTAGGAAAATTCCTGTGCTCTGCCTCCTCGCTTCAAGCCTAATGCTGTATCAATAATGGAGTAGGGACCTTTCCTGTCACGTATCAAATCGAATTATAATCCCTTCTTATGATAAGATTTTTTTTGTACCGATTATAATATTTTTATTATATTTTATTTATATATTTTTATAAATTCTATATAAATATATATAGATAAGACAAGGTTACGTCGAAATAACTATAACAAATCTAACTTTTTTCTCCTCGAATTCCTTCAACTTAGGCCCAGCAAACGTTCAATCACGAATGTTTTTCCAGTATGCTAGTTGTACTAATTACTATATTAAGAAGGAAAAGACTGGACCTTCCAACATCCAGGCTTCTCGAACAGAGTGTACGACGTCTTTTTGATCAGTGGATGAATCTTGTACCTACGTACCGATTAGGCAAAAAAGGTCAAAAAATGAGATGTTTAAATATCGAGTCTAAATATTATTTTATATTGACCTGTTTTGTCTAATATTAATCATTACCGTCAATATTTAAAATATTAGCTATAACTGGTACAAAAATTTTAAAAAAAATTTATTGACATTTTTTTTGTAAAAAATGTTAATTTTTTGAAAACTTATCTCACTCTGCCTCACCCAACTCTGCTACCTTCTTCTTCCTCTCATTATTTTTCTCTCACACTCTCTCTCTTCTTCACCATCATAATCTCTTTTTATTATTAATAATATAATATTTAAATTCATATAGTAAATAATTGTTATATTTTTTCTACAAAGAATACTTAAAAATATGTTAAAATGAATTTTTGTATTTCTTTTTAAAAATTTTTAATATAAATATAACTATATTTATTATTAATAACAATTACATATTACGAGAAATATATATTTCATTATTGAAAATCAAATGATAAGATAGAAATTATATTTTATTATTGATAATAATTATTCTTTTTATTTGATATGTGATGTAATTATTATTTATTATATGATAAAATTGTAATATTTTTAATACTTCGTATTGTTCTTAATTTTATATTTCTGTGATGATAAAATAATCTTTTTCATATTAATTGTAGTTATTATTTATATGTAGATATGTGAAAATAATATTAAGAAAAATAAATAAATAATTATTATTTTAAATTTCTATTATTATGATTTTTTGAGACAATGTTGGTTTACATTATACAGTACAATATTGAAGGATTATTTTGCAATTTTTAAAAAAATTATAGATTATTTTATAAATTTAAAAAATTGCCCGAAACGATATCTAGTATTGACCGGTACTGATACAATACTGTACTATAATGTAATCTGATATCAAGTTTGGTACAGCATTCATATCATTGCTTTTGATGCTAAATACAGTCTATACAATTTTGATTCCAATCACCACAAAAGCCTTGTGCTAGGATGAGATTTAGTTTAGTGCTAAGATGAGATTTAGTTTAAGACTTTACTTAACTCAATCTAAATCTAATAGATTTGATTTGAATTGACTGAATTTCAAACTATATTCAATCTTCTTTTCAACTTGAATATGTTATTTTAAAATTTTAAAATAAAAATAACAGAGCTTGGCTTGGGCTCGATTGAACTCGAACTCAATTCCACTCAATGTCAAACTTACTTATACATAATAGAATAAAATAAAATTGTTTATTTTCTTGTACGACAATCAAGTTGCAATTCATTAAATTTTAATTTATTTTATAATTATTGATTAATAAATTAATTTATGTTTAAGCGTCTTACACTATTTATATTTAGGTGTTTCACTCACACTTTCATTACATAAGTATTTAACACAAATTAATCAATCGAAACCAATAAGAGAGATATGACAAAATAAAACTTTTATTGTTATATTCACAAAAAAATAATAGAAAGGAACTCGATTTACTTTCAATTTGAAACACAATATAACAAACTACTCAAAGATCTTTCTACTCAAAGTTTTCAATAAGAATTTTCTTTTAAAACTCTTAATTCATTTGTAGATGATTGAATGTGTAATGTCACAAATGAACTTATAAGAATATCTTTACATAAGTCTACAAGAACTTAGGAACAAAGTTAAACTACTTACTTTTTTCACTAACCAATCAAATTAGTAATGAGTTATCACTTATTTCACTAACTTCACCAAATTGGTGGGAGTTATCTACAATAAGCCATAAATTCCACTTTACCACGTATGAAATATATTTGGAAGATATTAATTTTGTTGCCACATCCGCTGACTATTTTTCCACTATTTGAAGAAATGCTCTCATTTTGTAAGATAATACTCCCACTTTCTTATTTCAATATTTTCATGTTCTTGTCATGTGTTACAACATCAGCTCCTCTTAAAGATAAGTGCCTTTATTAATCTTTGATTTGGTCATTCTAAGCCATCTTCATGCATATTTCATATAAGCACATCCCTGGTATAGTCACAATGCTCTATAACCTAATTTAGCAACAATATGAGCTATCATATAATAAATTTCAAAAGTTGACATAACTTTCAACCTTCTCATGGAATAAAGTGCTTTGGTGCACCCTCAAATTTACATGACTTAGTTATATCTTTAATCTTTGATTTTGCATCCAAATTTCATTTTTCATCAAAGATTTATGCTAATGCAGGCTAATGTATGTCAATACTTGCCTATTCTAGAGCTTTCGTCGATATTGCTTGTTTTGCCTCAGCTACTCGTAGGTCTTTATCTTCTTCTATTGTTAATATGTAATCTTTATATCAATTTGAGTGTTAAAGATCAGCTAAGACTCGCTAACATTTGTATGATTCTAAAATTTAGACTTAAGGGTTTAAGAAAACCATCCCTACTAGAAACACTTGAAACCTTCATCCAAATAATTTATGGGAATTCCTCTACCAAGTGATTCTCTCAAAAAACTAATCAGCCAAGGTTTGAAGAAAAGAGCTAGTATTTGATTCCATTACACATCACCTACATGTCATCTTCCCTCTCCATTTAATTTGCTTTTTCTTATAAACCTCTTCATAAGGCTCATCACACCCAATATATCAAAAATTTTAAAGTAGAAATCTTTCATTAGTCCTTACATAAAATGTGCCCTGTCACAATTGAAACAAGTAATATCTTGTTTTGATTATTTTTTAAATTATTGTGAGAAGTTTTACATACCTTCTCTTCACCTTTCTTCTAGCCATTCCACGTTCCACTATTATTTTTCCCTCTTCATTAGTTTAAATAGGTGGTGGCATTTGAAGATCTATTAAGACATCTGTAGTCGCCATTAAAAATAATCTCTTTACTAATTAGGTGTAAAGTTACGTCCTTCTAGACCTTTCCAGACCCTGCATGTCAGTGGAACTTCTACTGAGATGTTGTTGTAAATAGGTTTTGAACATGATAATAATTTAGTTGAATTAAATTTTAATTTTAATTTTAATTAAACTTTAATTAGAATTATTTAAATATCAATTATGCCCAAATAAGATCCAATATCTCATATTGATCTTATTTATTAAATATCTCATATTTAATCATAAAGTTTTAAAACTTTGTAATCAAGTCCAACTTGATTAAAATACTTTTTGCTTTTTAACTTATTTTTATGTGTAACCCTCTATGTTCCAAAATATGTTGACAATAGATATAAATTATAATTCTAAATCATATTTATGGTTAGAAAAATTAAACTCCTTTAATTTATCTTTAATTTTCTAATTAAACAATTTTTATCCAAAGATTAAGATTGACGTCTAGCAACACATCATAACCACCTAAATAATTAAAAATGTCAAAGTATTTTTGACTAATCTTTTCATATATGATTTTTCATATAATTCAATCATTTAATTATATAATGTTCTGATTGCTCACAAAGTATGAAATTAATGTCTACTTTATGTGAGTCCAATCATGTTAATTCTTCACCATTGGTAATTGATTCAATTGAATCATGTATTGATCGCTCAGCTACCTCTCTAAAATTTATGTTATATTCAATGATTATCGACTAAGCTACTTTTGACTAAAATAGGTAATAAATAGTATGAAAACATAAAAATCCTTATATGAGATAACTTTGAAGATCTCAAGTCAAAGAATTACTTATACAATCATTATAATGAGAATTTTCATAAACATACAAGTAATGATCTAAATGAATTTCTTATATAGGATCAGTTACTTAAACTTGTTCTCTAACAAGCACCTAAACATTTGAATAATTATCTTCATACTTAATCTGTGAGATCAACTACTTCCTTCATGAGGAAATAACATATGCTAGTATTTTTATGTTCTATTAATGTCCAGTCTTAATAAAACAACAAATATGAATAATTTAGGGATAATACATAAATGCAATATAAATCTCTTAATTATAATCTCATTATAATTTTATTTGTAATGTATATTTATCTCATGAACTTTATCATATATATCTAAATATGTATAAGATAAAGAATGTCTTTAAATTGTTTTGTCACTAAACTACAACCAACCAATTGGTTATAGGGTATAAACTAATAAAGTTTACTGAGTTAGACCATATTCATAAGGGAAATCACTATTCGCCTTACCTTGGTCCCAAATATTAAATCAAGCTCGTAATCGCTAATCCCCTTCAACTCCTCCTTTTAAGGCACCTTTTATATCATAAGTAATAGTTAAAACGAGGAGTCCAAGATTAAAAGGAAGTGCGTGGTTTGGGAATGAGGATTTAAGTAGCACGTTCATTGCCAAATCCAAGCTCTATTGGAGGCAAAGTCTCGAATGTTCATTAATGAGAGATGACAAGAGTCTTGTAAGGTCTCTTTCTATTCCAAGTTACATGGCTCCAACTAGAGATGACAGTTAAGCCCAAGTTCGGCCCTATGCTAACTAACTTGACCTAATTTGGCCAAGCTTAAGCTTTTTAAAAAAAAATTATGTTTCAAACTAAGCTTAGGCTCGAGCCGTTTGAGTTCAAGTAGACTCAAAACCCTAAAGTTTTAAGAAAATGACGTCGTTTTGAGTAAAATGACTTTGTTTTCTATTTATTAATTAAAAATTTTATCTAAGCCAGGCTTTGAGCTACCTAGACTCGATTTGGCTTAGGACTGGGCTATGTGCCTTAGGATTGATTGAGCTTGAGCTAGGTGTGGATATGAATAAATTTTTTTTGGGTCAAGCCTAACTCTTAACAAAGTCTGTAAAAGATAAAGTTAGAGAAGTTAGATATGGAAAGTAAAGAAGTTGAAGAGAAAGAAATAAAAAAGGGAGGAGAGAACACAGAGAAAGAGGGAAACTTTTTTTGGCGCACTTATCACGTAGGATAAACATCTGAAAAAGGATCCACAAAAAATACTAAATATACTTTTTGTAATGAAGAAATGACAAAGAAGTTAAATTAGGGTGCAAATTGAATGTTTTAGAAATATTAAGCTTCTTAAAGCATAAACATTTAGATTTCAATTGAATTTTGATAAAAATATTAAGGTAAAATTTGAACCTTTTTCCATTAAACTTACCAAGAATTTCAAATATAAATTTATATTGTAAATAAAGTTATTTAATAGACTTTTACTATTTAATACACATAGATAATTTCAGTATTAACTATTAGTACTTTTATAGGCAAAAGGATCAAATTAGATCCTAACATTTTGAGCAAATGTTAATTTAAACTCAATCATTTCAACATGTATAAAAAAACCTTAATATTTCACAAACTTTCAATTTGAACCCAAACTTAACTTTTCCGTCAACCCTCCGTAACAAAAAGATATTTGGTATTTTTGTGGGCCCTTATCATGTATGTATCTTATATACAAATGAGACCCTAAATTAAAGAAAATAAAATTTTCTTCTTTCCTCTCTCTCTCTCTCTCTCTCTCTCTCTCTCTCTCTCTCTCTCTCTCGTGTCTATCCCTTAACTCTCAAACTGGTGCAAAGCCCCATTGGGAAGCCATAAACTTTGCTTTTCTCATAAATTATGCGATAAACTTCACCGATAGTGGCATTAGCTTGAATCCAAAGGAGGGGTATTGCGATAAGATAAATTTCAATGCAATATATATAAGCAACCATCATAACCCACTACCATCATCATGCATGCAATTAACCATACACACACATACCTTCTAGACCATTATATATTGTCATTTCTTTATTTTACAGACCAAGTAGAGCAATGGATATAATCAGTTATAACAATTACTATAACTTCCTCCTTGTAGAGTATATTCTAGAGTTCGTTGTAACAAGTGGGCCCAAGCTCGTGAGAGAGACTTGTAATAACTGGGTTGAAATTCAACAGAAAAACATGGTATATAAGCAAGAGAAGAATAGTAAGGAATAATAGAGGAAAATTTTCAAAACTTATTTTTCTCTCTTTGTTGCTTTTCATCTTTCTTGTGCTTTCTCTTTTCTTCCTTTACTACCTTTTCTTTCTGTTCTCTCTCGAAACCCTTTTCTCTGTGAGATCTTTTCTTTAGTGTTGGTTATCCTCTGCCACTCAGCAACGTGTAACATCTTTGGAGGCAAGTGGCTACATCATCGTGGCATCATCGAATTTGGCCAGAAATTGAACCTTGCACTCTAGATCTGAGAATGAAGATGGTGATTTAACTGAGACAGACGGAATGTGGGCAGTGAAATGGTTACTTAAGTAACCACTAATGCATTAAAGTGCCTGATGTAGAATTACAGAGGAGGACAGCCCTTGATGCATCACCATTGTTGATTCACAAAGTTGACCAAATTAACCCAATTAATTCATTGTACCCAAGACCATACTTCAATCCAATTTAGTCTAGAAACACCCATCCTCATCAATCACCAAATTGACCTTAGATCTAATACCAAAACTACCCTCACAACTGTTTTATTCTGACATGCTCTCATCTCCTCATCATCAGTGGATCTTCATTGTCACTGTCACTGTCATTGGACTGCGTATCTCCTCTGCCAGTGCCACTACCATTCTATCACTCTATCATCTGGCATGGGATTGTCTGTGTCATCTTGTATCATCCCTGTGTCGTCCTTCTCTAGCCACAAATTTTGCTCTATCCTATTTATTTATTGCAAAGTTTGTGGCAAAAGGAAAATGGCAAAGGGATGACACAAGTTTGATGGCACAGACGATCTTCTCCCGTATCGTCTCCCCATCCTCTCCATTCGCCTCTACTGTCCTTTGCCTCCTCTATAGCCTATTGTGTTCACTGCTTGGCAGTTAGCACATAATTCCAAAGGTAAAAGAACTCTTGCTCCAAACTCTCCTGATTTATAAAAGAGGTCCTTTTGTAATTTTACAATTGTACTCATTTGGATTTGTCTCACTTAATCTCATTATCCAAGTATTTATTATGCTTGAACTTAAAGGCTGAAAACCTGAAACACTTAATCTTAAAGTAAAACTTAATTCTATATCTTATTCATTATTATAGAATTAATGTACTGCTTCTTTAATCCCCATCTTCGGAAGTGAATTACATTTATATGTTACTTATTTTTAATTTATTTTTTTGTAAAAATTAAATTTTTAATAATTTAAAAATCTTCACAATTTATCAGGAATTTGATTTTTAGTACATATGCATTAAATTTTAACGATTTAATTGGCCATTCAGCTCATCAATTTCAAAATTAAATCATTTTCTTTTTTAACAGTATAAGTTTAATATAATAGTATCAACAATCATAAATTTTAAGCATTACACGAGGGTGTCTGAAAATGCCACTATTGGTGAATTTTAGAGTTCTAGCTCCCGAGGCATAACTCAATTGACAAAGGCTTGAGTGGTGTAGTGCCTGTCATGCTGGCGACTTATAGGGTGGGAGTTCGAAGCTTGGGGGCAACCTTTAAGATTTGGGCCCCTTGTATGGTGAGATCAGTAGGTAAGTTCAAGTCTCTGGTCAGTTGAGGCACATTTCGCGATTTACATCCTCCACCAATCCTGAGGACAAGGGGGGTAGGGGCCCCTTAATGTTAGAGTTCAACATTTTTAGAAGACACCATTCTATGTTGCCACTGACCGTTTCAGTTTTACAAGTTTCAGAAGTATACAAGACACCATCATAGTCGTGGTCTGCACAGCGGACTCTCAGGTGAATTCCAAGCTTCTTTCTGCAAATAACAACAGTTTGGATGTGAGATCGTAAACAGGAGTGAAGATAAACATAGATTTTGTGACAGCAGAGAAAACACATATCTAAGGTTTTGTTGAAAAATTGGTCAGTGGCAACAAATGTCTGCTGCTAAATTCAACAATTTTAATAATAAAAAAAAAGAAACTTATGCTCAGAAAAATGGTTAGTGGAAAACTAGCAATTCACCTCTTTGGGACTACCACGCAACTCAGTAGCACGTACAACTATTATCCAATTGATGGAGGTGAAAGTGTTTTAGGCATGAAGGCATGGGCTATTTTTTACTTGCTTCTTAAGCACTTCGGTGCAAAAAGGCTCTTTACTTTGCAAAAGTTCAGAAAAAATAATATTATACGCATGTAGTATAATTTTATATTTTTATTTTTATGATTTAAATTTATAAATTTATAATTATAAAAGAATAATTTTATTATTTACTTCAAACTCACCCTCTAAAATTTATAATATTATACGAGGACATTAAGAAAACATGTTGGATTTCTTTATTCAGTAATATGCATGATTTGAATTCCCTAAGCCACGAATTATTTGCATTTGGTCCTGAAAAAGGTAATTGTCTTAAGCGGGACAAGTCTATGGATAGGTTGTTGGTGAGACCAATACGTGTCCGTTTGTACAGGTGGCAAACAGCTTGCTGATAAACTTGACGAGGATTTGTTCATCAAAGTCATTATTACAACTTCCTATAGTGCTTTAGCAGCTTTCCTGAAGTGGGCTTCACACTAAATCATTTTTTAATAGCTGTTTAGAGAATTTGTATGCAAAGAAATTAACATATCATCGGTTTCTATTACCCTATTTTTATTTTGTTCTATAAATATTTATTTATATAATAAATAAGACTTATAAAAAATAAATAGACGAATATTTATGAAATAAGATAGAAATAAAATAATGAAAACGGGTAATCTAAAATATGAAAGAAGAGAAAAATAGATAGAAAAGACGAGCCAATCAATCGTTGTTCAACAAATATACCACAATTTTTTTGCAACATTATTTAGTTATTTGAATTTGATCTCGAATTAGTAATCTTTGTTAAATTAATATAGTTTTTTAATAATAATTAGACATAAAAAAAGTCTAAATTTTATCATAGAATACATGGATGATTGAATTAGTTAAGACAATATTGTAAGAGTTGGTCTTTAAAATATTTTTTCATTTTAAACCTTACTTAAAGTTTAATTTTAAATTAGATTATAATGAAAACATTTGCATTTAATTTAATTTATTTTTATTTTTATGCAAATTAGTTAACATTTTATTTTTACAAATTAAATTATTTAATATATTAGTTTTAAAATATGAAATAAATAACTTTTTTATTATTTTAAACAATAATTTGATTCAAAATTAAACTTAACAAAATCAAGAATTTCAGCGTCTTATTTATCTATATGTACAAATATTCGACAATTGTAGACATTAGGTATTCAATTACAACTTTCTCCTCTCTAATTCTACAGTCTAGAAACATGATAGTAAAAACTCGTCGTCATCCATCAAAGAGCAAGGCATCTCCTCTCCGCTTCCATACTCCAATCTCAACGGACTCAGCAAAGGAGCTTCCTTCACTTCGTCAAACGACACCGTCGCTAACCCACATTCGTCCAAACCCCACCAACCCGAACTAGCGGGTTCTCCGCCCGACCCATCCTGATCATCCCCGACCCGTTTCCCCACATTTTCAACCCCAGCAGCTTTAGCCGCCGCCAGCTGAATATCTCTCGTAGAACAAGACTTGGGTAGAGGCAGCGACCCGACAGAGTCCGGGAAGTTGAGACTCGCCGAGTTGCCTTTCAAGTAGAAAGCCGCGGAGTCGTACGCACGCGCCGCCATCTCCGGCGAACCGAAAGACCCGAGCCAGACTCGAGTCTTCTTACCTGGCACTCTTATTTCAGACACGTACCGGCCCCAGCTCCGTTGTCTCACCCCGTGAAAAGGGTTCTCGGGTTGCCGGGCCCTTTTCTTAGAACCCCGTTTCGAGGGTGGTCTTGATTCAAATAGGTTTGGTTTTGGCTCATGAGGAGGCTCTGAAAGCAGAGACATGAGAAAATCAAACTACCACCAATATATTTCTCTTTCAGGTCACTCACTGATTCGCTAGCTTTTCTAGGACGTGCATGGGTTTACAGAGAATAAAGAGAGTGTATATGTTGTTGTTCTTTTAGCTTCAGAAAGTAGGTGATTCGGTTCAGGTATAGAGTTCTTATTAATGGTGTGACAGTGTATATATGGAGAGTAGCATGGATTACAGACAAAGTGAAAGCTAGCTGGCAACTAATCTTTTTGGTACAAATTGAGTTGAGTTTTGATAGGACACTGATAAGTACGTAAATAGTACTCTGAACATAAACTTTGCAATGACACAAATAACCTAGTCTTCTTGCTGTTGTGCGTTGTGTTCTTCCTAACAAACAACACAGGGAATTAAGACTAATCATTGAACCCCTTGCAATTTAACTACTTTTAAAGAACATATTTAATATTAAGATCAGATGTCTTTACAGTTTAATTATTAATACAATCCCTTTATTTACAGCATATGGATTTATAATTGTGCAGTGAAAAGAGGGTAATATGGGTAGAGTATGGAATTCCTTCGGGTTAGGTAATGCAAGGAGAGTCAGGAATGATGAAGATAGAATAAGTGAAAAACGCGTTAAAACAGCTGTATTTTGGAAAGGTGGCAGAAATATACCAAAAGCAAACATACATATTGCTATGTATATTATGATTCACACCGTGTTGACTTCATTTTCTCCTTCTTTCTACCTTTCACTATCCTAAAAGTATTATGGTATGACTACACTTCTTCTTTCTTTACCATTCCTGAAAATCATCATCTTTTCTTCTGTCACAATTCAACATGTGCCGATAAATCATAAGCCATTTCTATCTGTATTGTCGTTAGAGAAAGTTCCTACAAGGTTGAGGTGTCAAATCTAAGATCAGTAAATGGACGAGTGATGAAGAAAATTCCTTAATTAAGTTTAAGGTCAGAGGGTTGGTAGAGGCCTCTGCAGTACAGCTGCATAAGAACTTGAATTCACGTTTGCTTGGGTCTTGAGAAACAGAAGGTCTACTAATAATGTTAGACAAGATGTGGTTCGTGTAATTATGTAGTACGTGTATTGTTTAAGTCTAGTCGTTGTTAGCCCAGTAGCATTCAGATTAGCAGACACTTACTGATGCTAAAAGCCCTTTTCCTGTTCTCCTATCCAAAACTAGATAGTCTGTCTTTAGATGGGTTTTGGTCCAAAATATCAATCTATTTTAACAGTTGGACAATCTATATTTATAATATAAGTTTAATGATCTTGCATAGATTCTTTCATATTGCTTACTCTAAGAAACTTTTTGAACTTTTCGAATGCAAGTGATTTAAAGACTTTTGTGAACAAATCAACAACTTGATATTCACTTTTAGTAAAGGAGATCAACTATTTTCTCCTTTGTAAGGTCATCTAAGATGTCTTATAGCAATGTAATTGTTCCTTTAATATAAAACCAAAATTTTGGACAGTTTAATAGTTGAGCTATTGTCACAATAAGTTGAAATAGAACCTTCGTGATTGAAATGAAGCTCCTCAAGAATATTTTTTAATAATATTGTTTGATAAGCACATGTTATTATTGTTATAAGCTTATCTTCAATAGTTAAAAGGGTGACCATACATTTCTTCCTTAATGATCATAAAATAGCTCCTAATCCTATATATCATAAAGATATATCCAAATGTGCGTTACCTATCATCTTCATCTTCCATATGATTTCTGCTAACGAATATAAGCAAATCAAGTTTTTTTTCCTTCTTATACAATATTCCATAATATGTTGTTCCTTGCAAACATCATAATACTTTTTTTTTGTAGCCATGAAGTGCATCTTTATACATTCCATCAATATGTTGATAAGACTTTCATTAAGCATAATGTCTAGTTTTATTGTAGTTAAGTATGTTAAAATTTTCACCATTTTTTTAAAAGAGTATTGTCAATTATGTTATCTTCAACGTCTTTAATAACCTTCATACATGTTTTATTTTAGGGCTTGTCTTAGTCCATATAAACCCTTTTTCATCTAAAATTATTTGTCTTGTCCAACTTTAGCATAATTAGAAGGCTGATCAACAAATACCTACTCCTTCAAGATTCTATATAAAAATGTTAATTTGATATCTAATTGGAAGATTAATAATGAACTATATACTACAAACAAAATTACTAATCCAATCGTGTCTAGTTTTAAAAAGACTTCCCTGTAATCAATACTGAATCCTTTCTTATAGCCTTTTGCTACTAAGTTTACCTTGAGCTTGTCAACATTACCATTTTGTTTAAGTTTTATCTTTTAAATCTATTTTATTTTAGCAGTTTTCTCTCCTTTTAGAAATTCAGTTAACTCCAAAGTAGTTTTTATTTTTGTACCAATGCAATTCCATCTGCTATTGCTTTCCTTGATTTTAAATGTCAAACAACTTCGTCAATGGTTAAAGGATCACAATTTAAAGACAAAATAAAGTTTCTGAGTGAGTCTTCACCTTAATCAAATTTATGTTACCTCATACTCAACCATTCAAGTAGGCCTCCTTCTAGTGCTTTGTGAATGTCATTTAGTTATAAGTGAAGATGAATCTGTCACTACTTCTTCTTAAAGTTACTAATGCGGTTGCTTACCATTTTTAGGGTCAACGGGTTTATTTTACTAAATACATTATTCTTTATATTCCCAAAATTTGTGTTTATTGAAGATCATGTCATGGCTTATGATAATATTTTTACTGTGATGATTGTAAAGGTTGTACGCTTTAGAATAATCACTCGCTCTGATAAAAAATTCTCACCTTTGTGATTTAACTTCTTTATATCTTATTATCTATGATATAGGCATAAGTTATGTATCTAAAAATTTTAAAGTAAATAGTTGTTAGTTAATGACCACTTAATGCTTCTTCTAGTGTCTTATTTTAAATTGCTTCTCACTATATTTAGGATTATGTGATTCTTTCTTTCGCACGTACCATTTTGTTGCTGCATATAGGATGTTGTCAATTGATCCTTAATTCCATATATATCTATATCTATACATATACATATACATATACATATACATACATATATACATATACATACACATATACACGTATATCTACATCTACATATACATCTACATATACATATACACGTACATGTATATGTACATATACATATACATATCACAAAATTTTACAGATTTATGTTAAGTATACTCTCGACCATGGTATGTGCATAGCATCTGAATTGGATATCGTGCTTCTTTCTCAACAATTACTTTAAAGCTTTTGAAAATAGTGAAAGTTTTTGATTTTTTATTTAAAAAACCTAGGTTTGTTTTGCTCAAATCAGCTGTAAAAGTGATAATATAATGTTTACCTATACTTGGAGCAAGATTCATCAACCTACAAAGCTTAGAGTGCATAATTTCTAACAACTTTCTTAGTCTTCATGTCTTTCCTTTTGGAAATGAATCTATATCTTGTGTACCAATAACACATTCTTTAAATGCTTTTATTGGAGTTTAGAATGTTAGAAGGTCAATACCATTATCTTTTGTTAGAGTGTCTTTAAACCATCAAATTTAGATGACTATATTGAAAGTGTCATAACTAAACATCATCTTTGAGTATTGTTGAGTGACAAGTTTGAGAAATAAAAATAAAGAGGAAAATGTTATATTCACTGTCATTTTAACTTGAGCTCTCAAGCTCAGTTTGACATCATAAATCTGACAAACACCATTTTTGATTGTGATCTAACATACTTTTGCTTACAATTGACCAATACTTAATAATTTGGTCTTTAAATCTAGAAAAAAAAAGGAACATTAGAAATTGTTTCAATATTGTTCCCTTTTAGTTGGCATGGTTACCTATCCTTTTCCTATAGTTAAGACTTTGGTGTCATTGTCAAACTTCATATTATATTTATATCTCATATAAATTAGAAAATATTATTTGTCATTCTGCATATGTTTGTTGTAACTAGTGTCCATGTTTCATAAGTACTTCTTACTTTCTTCCATGGTCTGACAACTATCAATAAAGATATTTCCTCATGTATTTCTATGAAAAAGAATTTTTCTACATTGTTTTTAGACAAGTTAGTTCTATATTTATTTTGATAATGTCCATACCTATGACATTGAAAGGATTTCATATTCAACTTATTTGTTGACTTTAAATTTTCAATAATTGGTTGAAGCCTCCCATGTCTTCTGCTGATATCATTTCCTCTTCTTTAAAATTTAGAA
Organism: Erythroxylum flavicans; assembly: GCA_027576715.1. Taxonomy (NCBI): domain Eukaryota; kingdom Viridiplantae; phylum Streptophyta; class Magnoliopsida; order Malpighiales; family Erythroxylaceae; genus Erythroxylum; species Erythroxylum flavicans. Next base: position 4,586,300 of record JANZXP010000194.1, read on the forward strand.
TTATGATTATCCTAAATTTGTTGATTTTGGGAATATCTTCTTTCATTATTACCTCTACCTCTACCTTGATGTCCTCTCTTTGAAATTGAAAGACGATTATTAGATGTGGCTTATAATGCTTTCTCTTATTTGTCTTGATGTTAGTTTGTTTTTTGCTTATAAACTAATAAAGAACCTTGCAGTTTATCAATTGAAAGAAGATGAATATCCTTCAATTCTTCAATTGAAAATACCATACAATTAAATTTAGGTGTTATTAAACAAATAATCTTTTTGACCATAGTCAAGTCATAATTCCTCTCATCATGAACCTGCATCTTGCTAGCAATTATCTTTATCCTTAAGAAAGAAATCAAAAACTAATTCTTTATACTTATTCAATTTAATTCAGATTTTTGACAAAGTAATGTAGTTGTTGACTCTTGGCCTTTATTGATACTTGGAATTTTTTTTTCATAGAATCCAAAATCTACTTTAAGGTGTCCTTGAAAAGAATAGTTTCTAAGATTGGATGATCAATTGCTTGAAGGAGATAATTCTTCATCTTAAGATCCTTTAGGAGTAGCCTTTCAAGTTCTGATCTTTGTGCATCTATCAAGTATTATGTATATTGTTGGTTTAGTAACGAATTATCGTAAGCATGCTTTAATGGTCACTAAATGCTTTAGTTTAGTGACCATTAAAGCAAGGGATTGTTGGTTAAAAAAAATTCTTAGTTTTCATTATTGTTACATAGTTGGTTTTGTTGCTACCATGTTATTTTAGTTGCTCACTCTTCTTTTTTCCACTCGTATCACTTACTCTTTGCTTTTTACTCTCTCTTAAACTATTGTCTAAGAACTCTTAATCAAGTTTAACCTTGCTATGAGATTACTACTATCTAGATTAACAAAAGAATATTATAAAATTTTATTCATGGCCTACTGAAGCCTTTATAGATTGATATATAATAAAAAATAAGACAAAATTAGACATTAGGTAAAAACCAATGATTAAAAAACTTAACCAATTTAACTGGTTCAACCGTAAAAATCTTGAACCGTCCAACTGTTCGGTTTAGTTTTTAACTTTCTGATTCAATTTACTTTAATAACTCTCATTGTTAAAAATTGATCAGTTTATTAATTAATCGTTCAATTTTTCTAAATTAATAGTTTCTTATAAACCAAAATAAATTGATTAATTTTCATTTAATAATTCATTTTTTCAATTAAACTTCAAAGTCTTCAATTGATACGAACATTATTTTTCAATTATATTTCAAATTCTTTAATTTTATTTAATCTTTAGCCAGTTTTATGACGGTTTACTATCGATTGAACCTTTTAAACCTAAAACCTCTTGATTTATTAGTTTAACTTTCGGTCCAGTTTTTTAAATATTATGTCAAACATACAAAGAAGTAACAAATTCTTCAATTAAACTCCTGAAAAAAAAGGAGAAACTTGGATTGAATCAAATAAAAACAAGTAAACAAGAATTAAATATTGCAAAACTTATAGACTTCGTGTCATCAAATTTACCAACAACTAAACAATTTATTCAACAAATTAAACAATATGATAAATTTCTTTTTGGTTTAATACATTTCGCAATATGTTTATTGTGAAATTTTATGAAATATACTCTTATATGTGATAAAATTTGTATTCTTATTTTATAATCATGAAAGAGACAAATAAAAATTTATAAAATAGAAAAAGATAAACTTAATAGAATATTAATTAATAAAAGGAAGTAAAAAAATAAAACAAATCAATTCTTAAAGAGATAAAATATTCTTAAAATAAATTTTAACAATAAATTTTTACTTTAAAAGCACATTTAATCATAAGCCTTCATTTTAGTTTTCATTTAATTTTTGATAAATTCATACTTCAAGTCTTCTTAATTCTTGTATACTTTATTGGTCACTTAATTTAGTGCTCACAACACCATAAATATGTTGTTATCACTAGTATATCATTATGAAACTTTAGACTTAATTACACAAACATCCCCATTTTCAAATGCATTTTTGTCCATTACAGATAATACTATATATTGATACATAATACACTTTCCTATGGATGAAATGCCATTAAATATTAAAATGAAAATTTGAGTTTACGTAAGAAAAAAATCTTAAAATATGTATCAATATATAGTATGAAAAAATATATATACTTCACATCAAACTTTTATGTAGATAAGTAACGAAGATATGATATCTTATTCGTACAACTATTATTATTTAAGTTTTATTATAGTGGTACGCCTTTATTTGTTAAAGAAACATTTTACTTTCAAAACTATTTCAGCCTCATAACTATGCTGGTAAACTACTCATCGAAACTCCCACTACACCGCTTCTTGGAATGGCAACCACGATTGGATCCATTTTCCGTACATCTCTAATCTCTTTACTTGAGTTGCATTGTCATGCCTGTGAATGGGTCCTAATTGTGACAGGATCTTACAGTTTAAGCCTTTAAGGCATCATCTTTTTCAAATGTTTGAGGGGAACACAGCAAGTAATGTCATCAGGGAAAAATTTTGGAGACAGAAGATCCGCCATTGTAGCCCAATATCGAGGACATGATGATAACCTAAACCATAGCCACTACTACCTTGCAAGTTGCATTATTGGCTGCAGTAAAAGGAAGTGGCAAAGAGGAAAACCAAAGCCTCCGATTGGGGTGACCATGTGGTGCGCAATAAGAGTCATAAACACGTTATTTCTAATAACATCTAGAATCTCACAATTTTTTTACTTTAACTTATCAAATATTTTATATTAATTTTAAATTTTTATTTAACATATATTTTAAAATATTAATTATAAATTTTAAATTAAAAAAAGAGAACAATTAAAATACACATACTTTCTTTCTAATATTACGAAGGGATTAAATTGGGTTAAAGATATACCCCATTAGGTAAATTTAGGTAAAAAATGTGATGCATTTGTAGTGCATAAGACAAGTTTTAATTACGTGCTCAGGATTTAATGTAAAAGTGAATAAACGAAAAAAACAGGAGAAATATCTATTTTCGCTTTTATAACTTTAAACGAACTGTTTGATGCTAAAATATTTGTGCTTTCACAACTTTCACAAAATTTGATCTATCGAATATCGTTAACATCTTTCTGCAATTTTTTTAACATGTGAATCTCTTGACGGATTAGAGAATTCAAACATTTGCGACTTGTTTAAGCTGTTGCAAAAAACCTTAACTTTATATATATAGCATCTATATTCAACCTTTCTATCACATGCTTAATATATATTTAACTCATACTGATTATGATTTATTTTCTTCGTTAGACTTTAGTCTATTAACCTAGATCTTATATTGGGCTATTTTATTATTTTTAACCCAATCAAATTTGGTTTGCTTAAGTATATATTTATTAAAATCATAAAAATATAATCAATTGTTATCCAATTTTAATAAAATTACTAACGCTAAAAAAAATGTCAAGAAAATACTCGAGTTGGACTTGGACCTACTTCTTTCACTTTGTTTATTACCGAAAACATGTTCTCATAATGCAAATATTACCGATTAGATGGGATAAGGATTTTCAGGATGCTTTTGCCGGGGAAATTGCTTAAATCAATCTCTTTTCAATTGTACAGAGCACATTCGAAGTTGGAACTTGATTCTTTAAGAGATTCCATAAATGACATCACATCAATCGAGTAGCTAGACTTTAAAGTAAAATTATGGCGTATCATTGGACCAAGTAATTCTCTCAGAAAAATGAAACGAGATTAAAAGCTTCCTTCTATATCTGTGGTTTGGTATGCGTAAAAGAAGTAATTTATAGATAGTATGTCAATGAGCTAGCTTTGTGTTTGATATCGCTTTTGGAAATGTTTTGGGTTTCAATTGTAAATTTTTATAAAAGAAAGTGATTGGTTAATGTTAGGATATATTATATATATATCTTTTGTTTTGGCATTTTTAATTAACATCTTTAATTGGATATACAACGGAAGGTGTTGAAGTGATTGGAGTTAAAGTGGATCTCTTATTTTTGAATCCAAGTTGGATTGTTCGTTTAAAATGGATAAAAACAGAAAAGATTTGATGCTGTTCTTTTTTGAATTTGAATTGGACACAAAAACGTAATGGGCGTGATTATTCCAGTGTGGCGTGGGAGATAACGTAGCTTGAGATTTTTCTTTTGTTTTGTGTGTGTTCTGTGTGGGTGTTCTGAATT